>BJCM01241541.1:0-26949 GCA_018326385.1 Flaveria bidentis | reverse complement strand
AAGAATTTCCTGAGAGTTTTGAAAATTTTGCTTGGGAAGAAAAATTAAGACTTGAATGCTTTGTTCACAGAAGAACAAAGCTTTGGAGAGTTAATTTGCTTCGGAAGAAAATGGTCCTTGAAAACATATAAGTGTCTGAGACAAGCATTTAAGCTTCGGAAGATATTTCAGAAATTTCTTCCAAAGGTAAAATTTCTTAGACAATTATTTGTTTTGAAGGCATGATTTTCTTCCGAAGATAGAAACATATCTTCCGAAGGATCAAGAATTTTCAAAAATCTAAGGAAGGTCTTCAAAAAGATTTTCATCCAAAGAAAACAAGAGCTTATGAAAGTGATGAACTAGACAACTTAGGACACACATATTTTAAGAAATAATAAGAATTAGTTTTAAGAAAAACCTACTCAAAGTGGATCATCCCAATAACTGATATTAGATATTTAAATCTCTGTTCATCAAAAGTCTTTATAAACAGATCAACATATTGTTCATCTGTGTGAACTTTGACTAGTTTAATTAATCCATTTTCATAATTATCTCTTATTAAATGATACCTGATATTGATGTGTTTAGTCCTTGAGTGCTGTATAGGATTCTCTGTGATTGAGATAGCACTGTTGTTGTCTATGTGAATGGGAGTCTCCTTGAAGTTTAACCCATAGTCCAGCATTTGATTCTGAATCCTAAGCACTTAAGCACAACAGCTTGCAGCAGCAATGTATTCAGCTTCAGCAGTTGATGCAAAGACACAAGATTGTTTCTTGCATTGCTATGAGACAACCCTTACACCAAGAAACTGACATCCCCCAGATTTAGACTTCGCAGTCATGTTGCAACCACCATAATCACTATCTGTATAAGCATACAGATTGAAGTCAGGATTTTTAGGATAAGTGTTGAAGAACCTTTGAGGTATCTTAGAATCCTCTTGACAGTGATGAGGTGAGACATCTTAGGGTTGGCTTGATATCTTGCACAAATACATGTAACAAACATGATATTAGACTTACTAGCTGTAAGATACATAAGAGACCCAATCATAGCCCTGTAAAGGTGTTCAACTACACACTCCCCCTCAAGATCAGGTCCAAGGGAGTGGTTTCTTGCTATGGGTGTCTTAGCAATCTTACTATCAGTCATGTTGAACCTCTTGAGTATGTCCTGAACATACTTTGACTGACTAATGAAGGTGCCATCTTCAACTTGCTTCACTTGAATTCCCAGAAAGAAATTGAGTTCCCCCATGACACTCATTTCAAATCTGTCCTTCATCAGCTTCTCAAAGTCTTTGCAGAGCTTTGGATTTTTTGAACCAAAAATAATGTCATCCATATATACTTGAACTAGAAATATGTCATTCCCCTATTCTTTGATGAAGAGAGTTCCATCTATAGTACCTCTCTTGTATCCATGCTTGCAAAGATACTGAGATAGTGTCTCATACCACTTCCTAGGTGCCTGATGCAACCCATAAAGAGCTTTTTCAAGCTTGTAGACATAATCAGGATGATCAGGATCTACAAAACCAGGTGGCTGTTTGACATACACCTCTTCATCAATCACTCCATAAAGAAAAGTACACTTCACATCAAGTTGAAAGACCTTAAAGTTCTTGGATGCAGCAAATGCTAGGAATATCCTAATAGCTTCCAGTCTTGCTACAGGAGAAAAGACATCAGTGTAGTCAATCCCTTCTTCTTGTGTATACCCTTGAACAAATAGTCTAGCTTTGTTCTTGATGATAATGCCTCTATCATTCTTCTTGTTCCTAAACACCTATTTGGTACCAATGGTTGTCTTCCTATGAGGGAGAGGACAAAGGTTCCAAACTTTCTGTCTTTTGAATTAAGGCAGCTCCTGTTGCATAGCTTCAACTCAACTTCCATCCTTCAGAGCCTCACCAACTTTCTTTGGCTCTATCTGGGATAAGAAACAAGAGTGAAGACAAACATCTGCTTCATGGGTTTGTCCTGTTGTTCTTACCCCTATGAAAACATCTACAATGATGTTTGTGGTGGGGTGAGACTTGTGGATCCTTAGTTGAGGGATCATAGCAAGTTGTTGAGAGAGATCTAAATTAGAGAAATTTAGATCTGTCATAGATGTTTCACCTAGCACATCAACACACTTATCAAGAGAAACTTGATCTAATGAGTGTGTGACATCATTGATGTTGTCATCTATGGTGTGGTTATCAGCATCAAGAAACTCATGATCACTGTCACCACCTCCATTGTTTTCTTCTACATGTGAGGCATCTCTATCTGGTTGTGGAGCCTCTGAGCTGGAATTTAAAGGCATCCCAGATGTATCAGCTGAGGTTATCATTGTAGTGCTGATAGAAACCTAATTTGCAAAAGTAGTTCCAACTGGAGCTGAAGATGTGTTACTTGAAGGTCTTCTCAGCTTAAATCTTGGATCAGGATCACCTATATTTTAAATTTTCTGTAGATCCTGAAGCAGTCTCACAAGATTTGTTAAAACAGTTGGTAACTAAATCAAGATCAAATAGCCAATCAGGACCAGAACCAACTACACAAGGTGTGTGTTTATTGAAAGTCATATTGGTTGACTTTTCAACAATTCTAGTTCTAAGATTATATACTCTATAAGCCTTAGCTTGGGAAGAGTATCCAATAAAGTGTCCGTCATCTGATTTCTCAGTAAATTTGGAAATTTGATCTTTAGTACTTAAGATAGTACAAGGACATCCAAATGACCTAAGAAAACCAATGAAAGGTTTCCTATTGTGCCAAAGTTCATAAGGCGTCTTGCCATGAGTCTTAACCACTAAAACTCTGTTTTGCACATAGCAGGCAGTGTTGACTGCCTCTGCCCAGAAGGTGATGGGCAACTTAGAGTCAGACAACATGGTTCTTACAGCTTCAATCAGTGTCCTGTTTCTCCTTTCAGCAACACCATTTTGCTGAGGAGTCCTGGGAGCACTTTATTGTCTTGAAATACCTTTTTCATCACAAAATGTATCAAGGATTTGTTTCTTGAACTCAGTTACTTGATCACATCTTATGATTTTGACCTTGTGATCAGATTGATTTTTAATCTTTAGGATGAAATTCTTCAGAATCTCAGGAGTCTCATCTTTTGTTCTAAGAAAAAAGACCCAAGTGAATCTTGTAAAGTCATATGTGATCACTAAACAGTAAGAGGTCCTTCCTAGACTCATTACACTGGGGGCCAAAGAGATCCATATTATAACAAGTGTAGGGGTGTAGTGATGGAGTTTCTTTCCTTAGGCTTATGAGATACCTTATGTTGCTTCCTTTTCAGGCATGCAACACAATGATCATCACTTGTAAACTTTTTCTTTGGGATTCCAGTTACCAAATCATTCTTATTAAGTTTATTCATGTTCTTAAAGTTTACATGGCACATTCTTTTATGCCATAGGAATAACTCATCACTATTTTCTTTAGATAGAAAGCATGAAACTTCTCCAGAGGGAGATATTTCTTGCAAGTCCATCTTATACATGTTCCCTTTCCTACAGGCTCTAAGTAGGATATGCTCATGAGGAATAATCACCCCGGGCTTGAGAACAATGCACTCATGCTCAGTAAAGAGCATGTTATGACTCTGATCACAAAATTGGGATACACTCAGAAGATAGTACCCAAGCTCATTGACAAAGTTTATCTTTTCAATGCTGAGCTTACCATTTATGACCTTGCCCCTTCCAGAAATGTAACCACCTTCATCTCCTCCAAAAGCAACTGGTCCTCCATCAATCCTTTCAATGTTCTGGAGTAGTGACCTATTGCTTGTCATGTGCCTGGAATAGCCACTGTCAATGATCCAGATATTTTTGTTTGTCTTGAGCTGTCCCTGCATAAAGAAAATGATTAGTTACATTTGGAAACCCAAGCCTTATTTTTCTTGGGCTCACTAAGAGAAATAGAAGGTAATGCAACAGTAATAGATCCTATGGTTGTGCTAGGAGGATATTGTTGATGGAGAATTTTCAGTCACTTGGTCTTTCTTAGACTTCCAAACCACCTTTGGAAGCATAGAATTGACCTTCAATACTTTGGAAGCTTTTGAGACTTCGGAAGTTTTGATGACTGAACCTTCGGAAGATTCTGCAGACACTGCAACAGGCTTCAGTATTTCGGAAATATTCCTTTCTTCCGAGACCAACTTTTCTTCTGATGGCAATTTTCCATTTGCCTTCTTAGATTTGGAGCTTCCGAAGGAAACATATTTTCCTTCCGAAGCTTGAACCTTCTTGGAACTCTTGGAAGTCCTTGTCTTGGTCATATGAAGAGTACCTTTAGGATTGTATGGACAATCCTTAGCAAGATGTGCAGTACTTTCACACATGACACACTCCATTTTCTTCTTCCCAATAGCCTTCTGCTAGGAATAAGACTGACTTTGGTCACATCCCTTCTCTACCCTCATCTTTGTAGATGCTGAGACAGTCCTTTTAGGCTTATTACTGTTCTTGGAGTTGGATGGTCTAGGTTTTGTAGCAGTGATACACAATAGATCAACCTTCTTCTGGGTACTGAGATGATTTGAACATGAACTAGAACTCTTAGCATAAGAGTTTAGGTTGATGTCTTCAATCTTTACTACTTCAAACCCTTCAGAAATAAAAACTTGCTTCTGCCTAGAGTTGAAAGTAGTCTTGATCTCTTGAGCCTTCCTTGCTTTTCTTTTACTCTTTTTGATCAAGTTATTTCTCATAAAGTTCTTTCTCATTGACTTGGTCATCACAGTCTTTTTCTTCTCCTCAGAAGGATAGTGGCCCTTCTTAGAATCCTCCTCTTCACTCTTCTCAGAGGAATTCTTCACTATCACTTCTTCATCCTCTTCACTCAAAGGATCTATGAGTGGAAGCTCATATTCACAAGTTCCACACCTAGGTGATCTTACAGACAAGATTATGTGTGGAGGAGCTATCTTATTTGATCCTAGTCCCTGTTTGTTTTCATAATACACTTTGTTATACAAGGATGAGGATATCATGTTCTTGAAGGACTCTTCTTCAAGAACAAACTTGTCTGCCCTAGCTTTGTTGATCATAAGCTCAGCCTGGCACTCAGTCAGCTTTGTTATGAGATTCTTGATTTGAGTCCTAAAATTTGTATGCTCATGTTTTAGAATTGAAATAGTTTTCTCTAAGTCCTCAATAATTAGTTTATAATCATTTTTAGACTTTCTAAAATCATCTTTTAAAATGTTTAAGGACTCAAGATCAGATCTCATCTCCAAGTTATAGGACCTGTGTCTATTAACTTTAGCAATGCATTTAGGGGTACAGAGATGTTCCAATACCTTGGCTTCATCATGATCTGCCATCAGTGCTTGGTTTGGAGAACCATCTTCCACCAGAAAGCTCCCGTCAAAGCCTCCATCTTCAATGGCAACAGCAGCCTACTGCTTTGGCTTCTCATTCTGGGGAGCTTTCTCAGTGTAGTTAGGTCTGGACTGTTTTTGGCCACCATTTGTTCTAGGTGCCTTACACTCTCTGGCAAAGTGGCCTATCAAGTTATAGTTGTAACACGTGACTTTGCCTTTGTCCAAGCCAAACTTTCCACTTGTTGTATTGCTTGGAAACTTCCTTCCAGTCCGATTGTAGAACTTCTTGGCTCTATGAGTGAGAAGAGCCATCTTCTGGACTAGCTCCATGTACTCTAGATCATCTGGATAGATATAGTCCAGGTCGTCAAGACTGAAAAGAAAGTTGCCACAACTTTCATCAGAAGACACAAAAGCTTAAGAAAAACTTGTCTCTTGGAATGGGCTTCCTTGAGTGTAGTTCTCCCTTGGTGTCTCTGGGAAGGTGATGAAAGGGCCCTTTGGTGAGTTGTCAGGATAGCATATGAGATAATGTTGGGGTTCTATGCTATCCCTTTCAACCACATGCAGGGCTGAACCCATTTGATTGTTGGAGTTGCCAGATGAACCTTGCATGTTTATCTCCATCTGGTAGCCACTGAGAATCCCATATAATTCTATTAGAGTGAGAGTTTTGACATTCTCAGTCCTCTTGATCACCACACAGTAGTGTGTCCACTGCCTAGGACGCGAGGACATGAACTTCCTTACAATGTCCTTATTCTCAAGAGGAACTCCTCCATCCACAAGGGTATCCATAATCTTAACATACATGAAGTATTGCTGAGTCATGGTTTCACCTGTTTTGAAGGTGAAGTTCTCAAATTGATGAAACCTTCCATTCCCAGGCACCAGGTATCAAAGTCATCACGAGTGATCAGTGGGGACTTGTTCATGGTTCCAGTTTCCATATCAGTCTTGGAAATGGCTGCCATTTGAAAACTTGAGGATTTGTGTGTGTGAGGGATCTTAAGATGGTGAGATCTTATATCAAGAGCCTGGAAAGCTCTGATACCAAATGCAGGACCAGTGAAGGGGTGACTTACAACACAACAAAACAAAGAGGAGAGTAACTAAACTTAACCAAACAGTAAACTGGATTGACCACAAGAAAAGACACTAAGAACACAAGTAATTAAAAGACAGAACACAAGAGCAAGATATACTAGTGTATGGTTTTCAAGATTGTAGTATAATGCTTTCTCAATGTTCTATTACAAGTGTTACAAAGCATAAAGGAAAGTTACAAGAACATGAGATACTTATACTACATCCTACAGCCGGCCATACTATGAACGCCAACTAGATACAATTGACTAGACACAAAACAAAATCAATTGTAGAGTCAAAAGGTAGATTGCCTTTTGACTAGTGACTATGACATGCCATAGCTCACATCCTTATCTATTACAAAAAGGATAAAGTACAGGAAGTAGAAAGTTACAGATTCAAGACCTCAATGTATAGTTACCAAAAGCATGGACCTTTTCACCAAATCATGTAAGTTGGTGACTTTACATAGTTACAGCGAAAAGGGGTCCAACTTTATGGAAAAGTACATCAGATAAAGCATGTTGTTAAAAGTCTTCGAAAGAAATCTGTCTTCAAGAGTTGAGCTTTGAAAGACTTTGTCTCTGAAACTTCGGAAGACTTCATCTTTGGCTTCGGAAGATATTGGTCTTGGCTTTAGAAGATTTCACACTTAGAATATTTCTATTGCATGTGTGAAACTTCCAAAGCATTCCTCTTCAATACTTGTTCAGCATGCATATAGAAAGACTTTGGTTGCTTCAGCCTCTATACATATTCTCTATACTTCTTTAGAGCAGCCTCAAACCAACCTGACATCTTTCTAGGATTAGCATATAACAGATTTAAGCGTGCCAGTTGGTTGAGCTCAAAACCTGGGAGAGTCTTCAGATCATGTGGATATCTAAAGTACTCTATTCCCTTCTCCCTCTTTATAGCATAAACGTTTAGATCTTTAAAATACGCCCACGCTATAATCTTGCCTAACACTTTCTAATGTCTTTTGACTCTGTAGAGCTTTGTGTAGGCATTCTGCTTTGGCGGTGCGCGTTAGGCTTTCATCTTTGCAAAACAAGCTGCGCATTCAGCCTTCTTTATATCAACTTCTGCATCCGAGGCTTGGGCTATGCTTTCTTCATTTTCTTTTTCTTTCTCCATCTCATCCAGTTTTTCAAATGTAGCATTGCCGAGAGTGTCACCCAAGTAGGGGATCACATTTCCCTTTCGGTCAGTGTACTCTGGATAGTGCTCAGACGTGACATCCTCAATCTTTATCTCATCGACATCGTTCAGCTCGTCATCACTCATAACATCAACATTTGGAGCATCTTTGACAAGATTGTCTAGATTCAGTCTGAACATCTCAACGAGTTGCTCATCAGTCAGATCGTTAATGATTTCTCCTTCTTTGGGAGTGTAGCTCACCGACCGCCCTTGCAAATCAAGAATCATGGTGAATTAAGACTTGATTTGCTGCAGGGGAGCAACATTATATTCATCTTGCTGTGATTTTTGATCTGCTTGATTTAAATATTTGACACATCAACAATTAGTAATTAATCAAGACATCTAAACATTAGATAAATATATATAAACATTAATTACATAACTGTAATACAAGATTCAAGTACAAAGGTTTTTAAATACATAAACATCTAGTCATTACTTTTGTCTTTATCTGTCAACTCTTCAACTACAGGAGCTGAAGATGATGCTCCCTGATCTTGTGCTCTCTTAGTCCGCCTTTCTTGACCTTGAGCAGAGGCTGGTGCAACACCTTCACCTACATCATCATCATCATCATCAACTCTCTTCTTACCCCTTGACCCTTCATCATCACCTTCATCTTCTTCACAAGACTCATCATCATCATCATCATCATCATCATCATCATCATCATCACCATCATCACCTTCACCTTCCCTGATCTTTGGAGGCTCATCTTTTGATCCTTTCAGCCTGAGCATGATCTTCTTGTTCTTTGCCTCCAAATCCTCAATCCTCTTAACCGAATGAGCATTCTGCTCCTGAAGCTGTGTAATCTGCTGAGCTTGAGCAGCATTGAGCTCCATCAGCTGGTTTAGTTGTGTAGTTCTTTTCTCATCGGTAACTATCAGCTTTAGAACCATTAGGTTTAGGTTGGCTAGCTGTTCCTCTACCCCGATGGAGGGTAGAGTGGTTCTGGTGGTGAAGGTAAGGTGGGTTGAGGTACCTTCTTGGTGGCTAGTGGTGGTAGTGGTGAATGTGGTGAATATGGGAGGAGGTATAGGAGTGGATGGTGAAGGGTTGGCTGTGGTGGTGGTGGTAGGAGGTATGGTAGTGGTAGTAGGAGGTGTGGTAGTGGTAGTGGTAGCTGTGGTAGAGGTAGTGGTGGCTGAGGTAGTGGTGGTGATCAATGTAATCCTCCTCCTTTTCCCCTTCATGCCGTGGGGCTGAGCCATCCTCTTCCTCCTTGATCCCTTGGAAGAGGATGCTCCCCCTTGGCTCATGGGCTGGTCCGGGATGTATGAAGGACCAGTGACATTGGTAGTAGCATCCCTGGACTCGTCCTGGCGTCCACCAATCCCCCTCTCAGTGGCAACCACCTTGCTGCCCACTGTCCTCACTAGAGGCTCCTCATCCGACTCTTCCTCCTCATCAGAACGGAAGTCTTGGTGGAATCCAGCAGTTTTAGTTCCAACCTCGGTGGATGGTGGTGATGGTATGTCAGTGGCAGTGGCCCTAGATTGGGTGGGGCCTGGATCTCCACCATCACCACTGTAATCATCATCGGTGTCGTCAGTGGATAGAGCAATCGGCTCAGAATCCAAATCACTGTCATCGTGACGCCACTTCTTGCGAGCTGGCACCACGTAATCGGCACTACCAAGTGCCCGAACAATCTCCTGACAAGGGGTTTCACCTGCTTACCCCTCTACACCTTCATCCTTCCCAGAGTGGTGTCATCCATCACCTCTAACATCACTGCGTCATCCTTCTCCTTGGGCAGTAGAGGGAGCTTCTCATCTATGATCATTTGCAAGAACCTTGGATACATGCAGAAGCTCTCCTTACCCTTGGCCTGAAGGTTTTCGACCATGTAGGAGAAGATCATGTTGGAGAAGCTGAAGGGGTGATTCAGCACCAGTGCCACGTAAGCATTCTAGATTTGGTCAGATAGATCATCAAATCCACCCCTTCATGAAGCAATGCACTTTAGAATGACATGTGCCATGTACTTGAACTGGGGACACAGGTTGCTTTTGTTGAGCACATCTGCGTTGATGTCCCCAATGTACTTCATCTGTAGAAAACATTCCCTTACGGTAAGAGGATGTAATCTGATTAGGTAGGCAACATCATCACCCAAGTCCAGTACCCGTCGAAGGTCTGTTGAGGTAACCTCAATCTCTTGCCCAAAAATGGGGCTCTGAATGCAGTACGGCTCAATAGATCTATCAACTAACGCACCTTCCTAGAAGGCCTGCTGTATAGACCGGTAGGGTGTGCATGGAGCAGATATGGCTCTGTAGATCCTTGATCTCCTTAGAAAAGCAATAATACCAACAAACTTAGCAGCATTCTGAGTGGTGGCATCCAAGTGAGCCCAAATGTTGTGCTTGGTGTTGATGATCCACCTATCTGCCATGTTTCTGTAACACAAGACACATAAACATGAGATTTGTCCATAACAGAAACTATTAAAATTTAAACTGTTCTGAGATCAGTCTGGTTCAATCAAGCGATTGAGCCACACGACTGAGTTCAGTCGTACGATTGAGCATACGGCTGAGTTCAACCGGGCGATTGAGCATGCAGATGAGTTCAATCATGCGATTGAGCTCATACGCCTTGTTCATTTGGTCGATTGAGTCATTCGCCCAGCTCAATCATGCGATTGAAGTTCATTCGAAGTGTCTATTTGCCTAACTCTCTGTTCGACACTCTAACCTTGAATCTAGGTCAAAACTTGATGTTTAACGTTGTGTTTAGACTCTTTAGATTCGCTGGGACCCTAAATCACTGTATGTCCTTCATTTTAACGATTATGCAGATTTAAGTGGTCTATTTGAATGTTTTTGCAGATCTCTTGATTTTAATCAATTTGGGCAGTTATGGTTTGATTACCCCACGCATTTTGTGCGATTTCATTCACTAAGTACCTGTAGATGAAGAGCGTACACGTTAGTATCACAATCACAGAATGAAATCGATGAAATCAAATTTTCGTAGAGTATGTTTGCTTTCGTGCGATTTGGGAGCGATTAAAGGGTGATGAGAATGTGCGACCGACTTCACCCTATTTATTCTGATTTTATCTTCAGTTGGGCGACTGGACCTTTTCGCACGCTTCATTCGGGGGACTGGGGCTCAGTCGTGCGACTGGATCAGTCGGTCATGTTCAGTCGTGCGACTGACTCAGTCGGTCATATCCATTTGTGCGATTGGTTCACTCTTGTGATCCAATCATGTGGATTGACCCATGCTTATGGTCCAATCGTATGTCTGGTCCATACGTATGGCTCAATCGTGCGATTGGCCCATTCGTATGATCCAATCTTACGACTGGTCCATACTTATAGTCCAGTCATGCGAATGGCTCATACTTATGAGTTTGACATTATGCACTTTCAAATACTTAACATTTTAATTATTGATAAGACGTTATGACCGATGATCATCTCAGACATGATCTTTTTAATTTGAAAAACTGTTTGATCACCTCAGACGTGATCCTTTTTAACTTAAAGCCCGATTGGTCACCTCAGACGTGACCCATTTTAGTGAGTGATTTACAGATTGAATCCAAATGCACAGTCCGACTTTTACTTACCAAATGACTAAAATTTAATAAATAAAACAACTAGAAATAAAAAAAAACAAAACAAGATAGATTTTTCTATTTTTGATTTGAGATGGATTTTAAACCTATTAGAGTACTTCTAATTGATTTTACTTCCAGGACTACACAACTTCAATTCTCTTTTATCATAACTGGAACGATTCATTATAGAATCATATAGGTATATCAGAGTCATTTGGGACACTTTAATAAACTATTCTGATGCTAAATTCTTGTTTTGTCTAAGAGTCAATAGCAATTTTAGGAAATCATACTAGAGCTACAAGGTGCACATAATGATTTTGACTTTCAAAAACTGCAGCTCATGATGATTGTCAGTATGCTTGTCCTCTTAAATCCATACATAGATTTTTGACACACATTGGTGATGATTTAAGGTTTAATTATTTCAATAAGCATTTATGGATCCCACACTTATATGGTAATCAACATTCTTCAGGAGATTTATGAGCGGTCTACGGATATTTTGCAAGAATAAACTATTCTAAGAGCTTTCAAAGAGATGCCAAGCCTCAGTCAGTGCCATCGCATAGTAAAGAGACGCAAACAAAAATGAATTCTAGAATATTTAGATTACTACCTTTAGTAAACTAGTGTATTACACGGGTTGAATAAATAAAATATTGATATAATAAATTTATTAATTATAAAATGATATTTTAAGATATAATACGATTGAAATTGTGTATCAGAAATGACTATAAATAATAAAACAGTGATATCAACTTTTTAAAAAAAATTAAAAGATAAACATTTTATTCTAAAACAAAGCGTATAAAAATGTTATTTTTATAAAAAATTCTTATAAAAATAATAAAATAGTGATATCAACTTTTTAATTTTTTAAAAATTATCATATATTTTAAGATATGATATTATTTTTTGTTTTAAAAAATTTAACTTAGTAAACGTATCAATTTATTTAGAAATAACCTTAATAAATAAATTTCTTTCTTAATTTATTATATATTAAAATGTATTAAAATATATTTATTAGTAATTAAGATAATTATTTAATAGGAGAGAGGCGGGAAAAAATTGATGAAAATGATTGTGGTGCTGACACGTGACACCCTCATTTACCCTTTTATTAGAATAGTAAGATGCTTATCCTCAGGTCAGTGGCACCACACAACAGAAAGGCACACAACCTATCTTCTTGTTAGAGCATTTATTTTCTTTTTGCACATAACGCACTAACAACGTAAGTTATTAGCTTGATTGCATTTTGCATTTTTCCATGTGTTGTGCTCATATTTTATGGTCGTCCGCAAACATTTGTGGCGTTTATTTTGCTCTTCACCCCTTATTGGAACTACGTTGATTGTGTTAACTAGGGATAAGATGGGAACCCACAACAAGTTAAACAACTTAGTTTGCATTTTAAATCACCAATGAGGTCTACTCATCTATTGTGTTGAATCTACCGACACATCATGTAATGAACTAGCAGCCTCTAGGTCTACTTTCTCTATGTTACCTTGGTAGCATACTAGATTTACTATAAATTTTCCTTTTATTTTGTTTAGACTTTTCAGACTTATACTTAGAATTTTGCATCTTAATCGGTTAAACTCTTTTAAAGTCCCAAACAATTTGTTCCCTGTGTAGTATCATTTTCCATAAACGTTGAATCAGTATCACAGATTTGATTACTTTCCTTTTAGCTAAGATGTCCTTCTCCCTCATTTTTTAAGTAATTAAATAAAGCAGCTAATTTAATACTAATCTAACCTATTCTCCCCCTAAAATTCAAAAACGATAAATACTTTTGTGTTTTTGGATTTTAATAAATAGGAAAATAAAATAAAATAAAATAAAATTAAAAATTGTCGGACTAGGCACTTTCTTCCTCTAAAATCACATCAATTTTCTTTTTCATGCCATTAATCTCTAATAAATATAAAAACCTCGGTTTATCAAATGCTTTTGTGTAGAGGTCGATGCGTTGAAAATCCGTATCTATTTTAACCACATCGATTAATTGCTTTTCAAAACAGTCACGTATAAAGTGATACTTAATTCCGATGTGTTTAGTTTTAGGATGTTGAACTGGATTTTTTGTTACGGCTATAGCAACAGAATTATCAACATAGATAGGAGTGTCAGAAAATTGCCAACTGTAGTCGCGCATTTGCTGTTGAATCCAGATGAGTTGTGAATAGCAACTTGCAGCAGCAACGTATTCAACTTCACATGTTGATAGAGCAACGGAGGTCTGCTTCTTACACTGCCAGGTGACTAACCGTCCACCAAAGAACTGACATCCTGCTGATGTTGACTTGTAATTCGTTTTGCAGCTGCCATAATCCGAGTCATTATACGCTGTAAGCTCAAAATCATCGTCATGAGGATACCACAACCTGAGTGTTGGAGTACCCTTCAGATAACGGAAAATCTGTTTAACACCTATGAGATGGTTGACTTTCGGTTTTGCCTGATATCTGGAGCAGGGACACATCGCGTACATGATATCAGGTCGAGATGCTGTGAGATACATAAGGGATCCGATCATTTCTCTACACATTGTAGCATCAACCAGATCACCATTTTCGTCGGGTGCCACATCGTGGTTCGTGGCAAGTGGAGTTCCAGCAGCTGAAGCATTCTCCTTGTCAAATCGACTAAGGATATCCCTTACATATTTAGTTTGATGTAGGAAGATCCCTTTTGGTGTCTGATCCACCTGTAATCCTAGGAAGAACTTCATCTCCCCCATTGCACTCATCTTAAATTCTGCTTTCATGACAGATTCAAATTCTTTACATAACTCTTCGTTTCTAGAACCGAAGATTATGTTATCAACATAAATCTGTACGAGCAGTAAGTCACCATCATTTTCTTTGATGAACAGTGTACAATCAATAACTCCTATGCGAAAACCGTGTTTCACTAGATGAGTTGAGAGTTTCTCATACCATGCTCTCAGGACTTGATGAAGCCCATAGAGAGCCTTATCAAGCTTGTAAACTTTGTCCTGATGATAAAATCCACAAATCCTTTGGGTTGACTGAAATACACTATCTCACGGATTTCACCATGAAGGAATTCACTCTTGACATCTAGTTGATAAACTTTGATTTTCATGTAAGATGCATAGGCTAGGAAGATACGGATTGCTTCCATTCTAGCCACAGGTGCAAACACTTCATTGTAATTGATTCATTCGACTTGTCTAAAACCTTGAACGACAAGTCGAGCCTTGATTCTGATTATGACCCCTTGGTCATCTTTCTTGCACTTCAAGACCCATTTAGTGCCTATTACTTTAGCACCTTTTGACATATCCACTAGTGTCCGTACTCCTAGCTTCTTGAATTGAAGGAGTTCTGCTTGCATGGCACTAACCCATGCCTCATAGTTATTTTGGCTCAAATTGAGACACAAAACATCGATACGCATCGTCGTGAAGATAGCCTTTTTCTATGACAGAGGCATAATCAGCTGAGTATAACTGATTTCTTGTCTGAACTCCCAATTGTACATCCCCTATGATGTTGTCCAGAGGATGATAAACGTGTATTCGTGATCCAGGAGTGGTGGGAAAAACTACTTCCTGATCCAGATTTTGAATTCCCGTGTCAGTATCTGCAGTTGTTGGAGTTTTGAGGTTCCGAAAGGTCTGAGACATCAGCATCTGATGCTTGTGTACTTGCAGTAGCAGGAACCTTTTCCTCTTGGTCCACTTGTTTAGTCTCCATTTCTTCATCGTCAGAGGAGGAATCACTTACATCAAGTGCTCCCCCTAAGGAACTAGAAGATTCAACTATTGGAACTGATGTTGTCGAGTCTGGTGATGGTGTATTTAAGACATCCACCATCATTCTGGTCGATAACTCATCATCAGGAGGGGAGATAGGGATATTGAAGGAATTAAAGAATCCATCATAATAGAAGAAGAATGAAGGACCCTTTCCAGCAAGGGGTGGTGTATCTCTGAACGTCAATGTTGCACCACACTTCTACTTGACTCGTTGAGTTGTTAAAACTCACTTATTCGGTATATTGTATCCTAGAAAAATCCCTTCTTCAGCCTTCTCACTGAACTTCCCTGACTGAGTTTTCTTTAGCAGCGTACATGGTGCGCCAAATGGTTCGAGATACTCCAGATTAGGTTTACGTCGCTAGAGCAACTCATAACACGTTTTACCATGACGTTTGACCACGAAGACTCGATTGAGGGTGTAACATGCATTTGCAACTGCCTCGTTCCAAAATTGGATAGGCAGTTTCAAGTCTGCTAACATTGTTCATGTTGTCTCTATCAAGCTTCTGTTCTTTCGTTCAGCAACTCCGTTCATTTGTGGGGTGTAGGCAGATGTGAACTGGTGTACAATTCCTTTCTCTTTGCAGAATGCCTCCATCCACTGGTTCTTGAACTCCGTCCTGTTGTCTGAGTGAATTTGTCTCACTTTCAGCTTGTAGAGAGATTCCAATGCAGTCACTAGCTGTTAGAACGATTCAAATGTCTCTGATTTGGATTTCAGAAACATTACCCAAGAGAATCTTAAGTAATCATCGGTAACTACATAACAGTATAGATCACCAACGATGCTTTTGGTACTGACAGGATCAAACAAATCCATATGTAGAAGTTAAAGAGGCAGGTCAATGGAATATACTTTCTTTGCCTTGTGAGACTTCTTGGTCTGGTTACCTTTCTTACATGCTACACAAAAATCCGGAAGTTGAAAATTCTTGACATTAACTCCATTTACTAAATCATTCTGGATCAGATGATTCATTTTTCGTGGATTGATGTGTCCCATTCTCCTATGCTAGGAGATAGAGTCTTTCTCTATAGCCTTTGACAAGAAGTATTGAACTTGATGATCGGTTATGGAGGCTTTTGATAGATCCAAGACATATAAGTCATTATATCTTGAACCTGACATTAAGATTTGGTCCTCCGGGATAATGTAATCCTTCTTCAAGACATAACACTTCTTGTTATCAAAGACTACTTTGAATCCTTTGTCACATATCTAGGATACTGAAAGCAAGTTATTTTGTAGTTGTTGAACGTAGTTGACCTTATCAAACTTGACTTTCTGGTTTCCCACTTCGCCTTGAGCTGTGATGTATCCTCCTTTGTTCCCAGCAAATGATATATGTACCCCTTTAATTTGTTTGACATTGAAAAGGAGAGTCAGATTCCCGGTCATGTGCCTAGACGCCCTACTATCAACAATCCAGGTGTTTGTGATAGCACTGTAATGGACACCCTGCACATTAAAAGGAAATGATCAGTTTAGGTTTGGGACCCAAGCCTTAACTGGCTTGGGTGACCCAGAGGAATCCCACATTATAAACTCAGCCCACTATCCATTTGAGGGTGAGGGAATATCATTCTTCATATTGTTCTTATCATCATACAGTTGTCTTGACTTTTCTTTCCATAAGCGAGTTCCATGTAAGGCCTGCTTGTGATAAACAAATGACTGACTTACAATCTAAACTTTAGGTTCATTTATACTCTTTGGTGGAGAGATAGAAATCCTTTTAGAAAAACGTGGTTTAGTATCATAAAGTTCAATTGTCTGTCTGGGAGTCTGATAATAAGGACAATTAGAAGCAATATGTCCTTTCTTTCCACAACTGTAGCAAGATCTCCTTCTACATGTTGATGGAACTGTTTCTGTGGGGAAGTGTGTGATACAGGTGTGACTTTAGTCTGGTTGGATTTGGACACTTCTTGTTTAGATGTTTTTGCTTCTGTAACAAAATTCATTGTTTGAACGTTTTTAACATCTTTATCCTTTTGTTTATTTGAACTGTGACATGGAGCATGTGGTTGGTTAACTGGTTTGGTCAGTTTGGATTCTGAAATAGACTTTGGTGAACCTGACCTTACATTAACCCTTTCAAATTGTTCATCCAACTTCAGAATAGGCATCTTACCTTTAGATTTCAAAGTAGTCTCCTTCTTTTTAGTCACAGATTCTCTAGTTTACCTGTGGAATCCGGATCACTAACTAGAGGAGTGGACACCACATGATCCTTAATTGGATTGTTATTTACTGGTTTACATTTAGTGTTTAACATGATCTCATGTGGTGGTGGAACCACTTTGTAACCCAACCCCTCCCTATTATTTTGTTCTTTCACTAAGTGTTAAACTATGTGAGAAGAACTGGTCCAGTTGTGCAGTTTTTTTTAATGAGTTGACTTCGACTTCTAAAACTGCTTTTTCTTTCTTAGTTTCTTCCAAGGAATTTAAATAGAACTTTATATCATTGGCTTGATTAAAAGAAACAACCTCGGTTTCTCTTAGTTGTTTATTTAAAAGTTCTATTTTCTCTTTATAACTGAACTAGTTATGTTTTAGAATTCGATTAGCTTCTGTGCATAGTTGTAAATCATTTACCAAGCTCTCATTGTGGTCTAATAATCTAGCAAACTTAAGATCAATGCTTTCTCTAAATATATTACATTCAATGCAGGCATGATTTTCAAAGAGTTGGTCTTTATACTTACCTGTGAAGATTCAGTTGAATCAACCATCAATCCAGAATTTGACTCTTCGGATGTAGGAGGTTCTGAACTTGTCATTCTAAGTTCTTCTTCAGCCATGTGATTTACCACATGCGCAGTATCTTCGTTATCTAACATCACTAGTTCAACTGCGATTTCCCCTTCACTCACAGAGTCATCATCCAATCCCTCGACACAGGCAATATTCGATTCACCCGGAGACACAAAACGGAAGGTCCAATCCTGCCCTTCATCATCTTGAGCAGTCAAGGCCTTTGTCTCTTTGCCTAATGAGGTAGCTCCACTTATCTGTTTGTCTTGACGATTGAAGGTTGAGAATGGATTTCCGTTACCTTTTTTCTTGGGCTTAACACATTCACGTTTGAAATGCCCCTTTTCTCCACAGTTAAAGCAGGTAACTTTGATTTTGTCAAAACCAAAGGTAGTGTCTTTTGTGGCTACCAAGTTCTGTCCAGTCTTTTTCACAAACTTTTTCGCTCTCCTGATAGCACTTGCCAAAGCCCACATTATATCCATTCTTTCTAATTCATTTTCGTCCACCTGCTCGTAGTCTTCATCTGCTAGATGGAAATTGCCAATCTTCCCTTCAACTAGACCATCATAGGAATGAACAACCGCTGCGAGAAGGTCCATGTGCTCCTTTGCAACCTCCACAGTAATATTACTGAGATTCTCGGTCTTCAACTTAGTAGCATTTGCTTCAGGCACAATATATTGGGTACTAGGTGACCCTAGCATTTCAGATCTTGAAGTTGTGGTTTGAGAAGGAGCGGCTAAACTAGACACAAACACTGTTTGAAGAGGTGCTCCTGGACCAGTTGAAGTGGGAGAGGAGTTATAAAGTGAAGGATTTTGGTCATAGGATCCTTTTTGAGACTTGTATTTCATCCTTAATTCTTCCTCTCTCAACTTCAATATGAAGTCATTTATATCCAATTTTGACATAATATCTTTATGTCTCAGATTCGACACAAACGAGTCCCATTTTTCTGGCAAGCCATCTGTAAAGCTTGACACCTTATCTTCCATGGACGTTTTTACCCCATGAATGTGAAGCTCACTCATTAGATGGTAGAACCTGTCTATAACATCATCCAAGCTTTCTTTTCCCATCGAAGAGAAGTTATCAAACTCCTTTTTCAGAACCTTTGCCTTTAAAGCTTTCAATGTTGCATTCCCATCATATCTTTTCTCCAAAGCTTCCCATAACTTCTTTACCTGTTTGTTCTCAGAAAACTGATGGAATATGTCTTTTGGTATTGACTGAGTCAACAGGGCATACACCTTCTTTTCAGCATTGTACTTCGCTTTCTGGTTGTCAGTCATACCTCCCAAAGTTAATTTAACACCATCAGCACCGATTGGCATACTATAACCTATCTCAATAGATTCCCTAAGATTGGGATCAACTCCATTTAGATAGATTTCAAATCTTTATTTCCATTGTGGGTAATCATCTAATGTTATAATTTTAGGTGGTTTATTGTGATTCCCAATTTCATTTTCTAGAAGCAGGAGGTTTTGGATGCGTTAGTCTCTACCGGCAGTAAACGCAAAGAACTGATCTTCCATTCCGACAGATGTGGATGATTCAATCGTGCGATTGGACAAATGCGGATGAGTCAATCGTGCGATTAGACAAATACAGATGAGTCAGTCGTGCGATTGGACAAATGCTGATGACCAATGTGGATGACTCAGTCTTGCGGATGAGGTATACGATTGAAGTGTGCGAATGAATTCAATTGTGCGATTGGATTCAGTCGTATGTATGGAGTATGCGAATGGAGACAAGTGAATGAAGATGTTCAGCCGTACGAATGGATGAGCAATTGAGTTCAATTGTGTGAATGGGTGTGTGATTGAGTTCAGTCGTGCGATTGAGCCAATCGTGTGACGGAAGGCTGTTGTTTTTGAAAATTCGAAGGTTTTTGACACTTTGACACAAAAATACAATTTTTCATGAACCCTAATCTGCCATAAGCCGAAAAACGTAAACTTTGAGACCTGGAGACGTCAAAAACACTGTTTTACTCAAAAAATGATGTTTTTAAATGAAAAACGTGATTTTTACACCGAAACGAATCGAATCACACACAAAATCAAGAGCCAAAGCTCTGATACCACTTGTTAGGACCGTGTACGTACGAAGTACTAACTGATTATGCGTGAAACCAGATCATATAGTGTGGAATCCTATTTGATTGACGATCCAATCAGTGAGAACGACATCCCGATCGATCTAACGATGAAACAAACGTTAAGAATTGATTAGAAATCAATGAGGAACGAACTATGAACTTGGAGTAAGGTTTCTGGACGCTCTGGACGGCTTGGTTATGAGTATGTCTCGAAATTCTTCTAAGTGTCTTGTTTTTCCACGAATTAGGTGGTATTTATAGGTTACGGGTTTCCAATCATATGACTGAACCATTAGCATGGTTCAGTCATGCACTGAATCATTCGACTAATCCATACACACGACTGAAGGTTCAGTCGTGCGACTGAGTCAATCTTATGTCTCAATCGTGCAACTGATCCAGTCTCCTGGTTGAGTCGGGCGACTTGTCCATTAGCATGAGGTATTCAGGCATATGGTCCATTCGCATGAAGACTCATATGACTAAGTTTGAACACATTTCTCAATCATTATTGACTAAGAACTATGCACAACAACCTCAAACCTATATAGTAAGTTCATTATACTTCAACACACAATAATACAATGATATATTAAACATTATAAGAATCAATCACATATTATATTTCATTCAACTCATTCATTACATATGTGTAAGACATGACAGACTTTTACATTAAGCACATAAACTAGGTACATATATGTATTAACAAACCAAAACTATTTTTATTACTAAAAACGATTCCTGAAATACATATATGTAACAATTACATATGCGTACCAAGACTTGCATACATGTAACAAATAAAGTAACAAACATAACCATTGGAAAACCTGAAAATATGTATATAAATGAGAGTACATACCCAAGTTACGTATAGATAACAAACATAAGTACATATATGTAAACAACAAACTTACACATTCATATAGCAAAGTTACATAATCATTAGAACAATAGATTTACGTATACTTAACAACACAACGGTACATATACGTAACAGTAGAGTTACGTATATGTAGTAACAATGTTACATATATGTGATTATGATAAAACTACAAATCTTCTTGTTCTTCATGTTTGTCTTGTTTATCACGTTTAAATGTTTGTTTTGTTCGTTTTGTTACATATACGTATCCCAAATGCTTACATAAAAGTAATTCCTTTGAAAACATAATCATCTCTTGATCGCCTAACCATGCTTAATAATATGTAAAATCCTTGAAGAAATTGCAATCAATCTCTAAAAAAAGGAAATAAAAAGACGTAATTAAAGTTATCAAAGAATTTCAAGATAATATTGCTACAATAATATTATAATTCTTAACTACATCATAATAAAAAAATTCAATTTAGTTAACCTACATGCTCCTGTGATTATCTTTTAACATGCAAACAAAATCCGGTTGATATAGTTGCTCGGTAGATTTTTAAAAAATCATATAGAAAAGCTTCTTACCATTATTAAATTTTAGAAGTAGGTTGCATTCTTCATATGATTCACCATCATCTAAATGTTTGGACACCTTTATTCTATGGAAAGAAAATCAAGGTTTCAACAATGGCATTTAAGATGCATTTTAGAGAGAGATAGAACAATATAATTGAAAGAGAGATAATTAAGGATTTTTAAAATTAGATAACTACCAAAATTAGAGGATGTAAAATTACTTCAATAACCTTTTAAATTAATAAAAATAAAATAAGTTTAAATTTTTATAATTGGTTAAAATTGGTTTTCTTCTAATTTAGTGGTTTTCATTTGATCCCTCCCCTATATATATATATATATATATATATATTGTAAGGTTATATTAGAAAGGCTGATGCAACCAAAGAGCTCTAGCATGCATGCACTGATGAACAATGTAGAAGTTACTTCGAAAGTTTTACATTTTTCATAGAAAATATTCTAAGTGTAATATCTTCTAAAGCCAAATACCAAATCTTCTGAAGCCAAAGATCAAGTCTTCCAAACCTTCAATGATAATGTCTTTCGAAACCAATGAAGTGAAGACTGATTTCTTTCGAAGACAAAGAATACATGCTTTCTTTGATCAACTTTTGCATAAATGTGACCAACTTTTTGCTACAACTCTGAAGACTTACCAACTTGTATTAGTTAGTGAAAAGGTTCATGCTTTTGCAACTATAGATTAAGGTTTAGAGTTTGTAACTTTCTACTTTGTACCTTTTATCCTTTTTGTAATATATTAGGATGTGAGCTATGGTATGTCATAGTCACAAGTCAAAAGGCAATCTGCCTTTCGACTATACAATGATCATGTTGTCTAGATTAATGTTTTCAGCTGGCTTTGAAATTATAGCTGGCTAAAGGATGTAGTATAAAGTATCTTAGGTTCGTATATTTTATCTAATGCTTTGTAACACTTGTAATAAAACTTGAGAGCAATATATGACATTCTTGAAAACCATACTTACCCTATTCTTATTCTTTTGTTCTATCTCATTACTTATCCTAGTTCCTTATTTGATCTATTAAGTGTTCTAACACTCTCCTTATTGTGAGACTAATTGTGTTGACCACCCTTAACTGGTCCTACAATTGGTATCAGAGCTTTTCAGGCTTTTGATTATAAGATCTCACCATCTTAAATTCTCTCATTTTCACAAATCACTTAACATTTTAAATGGTAGCTGTCACAAAAGTTGATATGGAAACCGATACCATGACAAGTCTCCACTAATCACTCTTGATGATTTTGATACTTTGTGCCAAAGAATGGAAGGCTTCATCAAGTCTTAAGTATCCAGGATATGGAGATCTGTTGTCTCTGGACCTCATGTACCATCCACCTCTTCAACTGCTGTTGGTGGTGGCATGATACCAAAGGAAATGGCTGACTACTCTGAAGAAGACTAGAAAAAGCTAGATGTAGATCAAAAAGCCATGACCGCCCTCCAAAATGCTCTTCCCAACTCCATATATACTGGCTTCAAGAAGTGTAAGATTCCTAAACAACTATAGGATGCACTAAAGCTCATGTATGATGGGTTTACTTAAGCAAAGGAGAACAAGAAGGACCTCTTGAAATAGCAGTTTGAGAATTTCACCTTCAAGACAAGTGAAACCATGACTCAACAATACTTCAGGTATATTGATTGTGGATACTATAATGAATGTTGGAGTAACTCTTGAGAACATGAACATTATGAGAAAGTTCATATCCTCTCTTTCCAGACAATGGACACCCTATTGTGTGGTCATAAAGAGGACTGAAAATCTCAAGACACTCATTCGCACTGAGTTGTATGGTATTCTTAGTGGGTACCATATGGAGATGAACATGCAAAATCCATCTGGTTACTCCAACAATCAGTAGAGTGTAGCTCTTCATGTGGTTGAAAGGGATTCCAAAGAACCACAACATCATCTCATCTACTACTCTGACAACTCACAAAAGAGTCCTTTCATCACCTTCCCAAAGATACCAAAGGAGAGCTATATCCAAGGAAGCCCATTCCAAGAGACAAGCTTATCACAAGCTTTTATGTCTGCTGATGAAAGCTCAGGAAACTTCCTCTTCACCCTTTACGATTTGGACTGCATCCATCCAATTGACCTGAAATACATGAAGATAGTCCAACATATGTCTTTTCTCACTCGTAGAACCAAGAAATTCTACAAGAGTATAGGGAGGAAGTTTCCTAGCAAAGTATCAAGTGGAAAGTTTGGGCTAGACAAAACCAAAGTGAAGCGTTACAATTGTAACAAGATGGGACACTTTTCTAGGGAGTGCAAGGCACCAAGGACAATTGGTGGTCAAGCACAACCTAGGCCAAACTACATTAAGGGAGCTCCACACACTGAGAAGCCCAAGCAACAAGTTATAGTTGCTATTAAAGAAGAATACTTTGATTGGAGTTTCCAGGTTGAAGATGTATCTTCAAACCAAACACTGATGGTTGATCATGAAGAAGCCAAAGTATTCGAACATCTTTGTACCCCATAATTCATTGCTAAAGTTAACAAATATAGGTCCTATAACATAGAGATGAGATAATGATCTAGAGTCCTTAAACATCTTAAAAGCTTATTTCAAAAGAGCTAAAAATGATTACAAACTTAAAATAGAAGATTTAGAGAAAACCATTTCAACTATTAAGCATGAACATACCAACTACAGGACTCAGATCAAAGATCTCATCATTAAGTTGGCTGAATGTCAGGTTGAGCTTATGATCAACAACGCCATGATAGAGAAATTTGTTCTTAAAGAAGAGAGCTTCAAGAACATGATATCCTCATAATTGCATACAAAAGTGTGTTATTAGAACAAGGAGTGATTAGGATATATTAAGATAGCTCCTCCACACACTTTACTGTCTGTAAGATCTCCTATGTGTGGTACTTGTCAAGATGAGCTTGCACTCATAGAACCTATTGTAGAAGAGGCAGAAAAAGATGAAGAGGAGATAGTGAAGGATGGATCTGAGAAGAGTGAAAAATATCATCCTAACAAGGGTCACTATTCTCCTAAGGAGAGGAAAAAACCATGGATGAAAAAGTCTAAAAGGAAGAACTTGATCAGAGCAACCAAAAGATGATCAAATAAGGCTCAAGAGATCAAGGCCACCTTTAACTCCAAGCAGAAACAGGTCTTTATCTCTTCAAGGTTTGAAGTGGTGAAGATTGAGGACTTAACTCTAAACTCTAGTACCAAGAGTTCTAGTTCATGTCCAATTAATCCCTACGAAGGAAAGAAAAATGATTAACTATGTATCACCGCTACACAACATGAACCATCCACATATAAGAGCAAGCCTCATCCTTGGAAGCTTGCTGCAAGATCTGAGAAAATGAAGAAGAGATCGAAAATGATCAAGCTCATCTTTCTATTCACAAGAAGACTCTTAGAAGAAAGACAATTGATTGCATCATGTGTGGCAGTACTTCTTATCTTTCCAAGGATTGTATCTACAATCCTAAAAAATATTGTCCACATGACCAAGAAGAAGACTTCTAAGAAGAAAGCTTTGGAAGGAAAATATTTTCCTTTCGGAAGCTCTAGAATAGAAATGAAGATAAGTGAAAACTTACCTTTGGAAGATAAGTGAAAACTTACCTTCAGAAGATAAATTGGTCTCGAAAGAAAGGAATGCTTTCGAAGCATCGAAGCTTGCAGTAGTGAAAGCAAGATCTTCCGAAGAGTCAGTCTCCAAAACTTCTGAAGTTGTCAAAACTTTCTAAGTGTTGAAGGTCAAGTCTAATGTTCCAAGGATGGTGTGGGAGATGAAGGAAAACCAAGTGACTGGAATTTCTTCATTAACAATAGCAAATGTTTCTCAAAGTCTTAACATAAAATCAATTACTATTGCATTGTCTTTAGTCCATTTTGACAAGCCTAAGACCAATTAAGCTTGGGTTTCCAAATGTAACTAATCTTCTCCTTTTTGTACAAGAATAACTAAAGACCAAGACTAATGTATGGATCATTGATAGTGGTTGTTCTAAGTACATGATAGGCAATGGCTCTTTCCTTTAAAACATTGAGAATATTTATAGAGGGCATGTTGCTTTTGGCGGAGATGCAGGAGGTTACATTACTAGAAGGAGAAGGGTCACAAATGGTAAGCTCAGCATTGAAAAGGTAAACTTTGTTAAGGAGCTTAGGTATAATTTACTGAATGTATCAAATTTTTTAATCAAAGTCATAACATGCTCTTCACCGACCATGAGTGCATTGTTCTCAGGCCCGGCGTGGTAATTCCTCAAGAGCATATCCTGCTCAGAGCCTTTAGGAAATGGAAAATATACAAGATGGATTTACAGGCTACATCTCCCTTAGAAGAAGTTTCTTGATTTATATCTAAAGCAAATAGTGATGAGTCTTTCCTTTGGTATAAAATAATATGCCATATAATCTTTAAGAACATGAACAAATTGATTAAGAATAGAGTGATGATTATCATGTTGCATGCCTGAAGGAGAAGCAACATAAGGTGTCTCACAAACCAAAGGAAAAGAACTCCATCACTACTCCCCTACACTTATTACACATGGATCTTTTTGGCCTCACTAGTGTAATGAGTCTAGAAAGTACCTCATACTTTTTGGTGATCACATATCACTTTACAAGATTCACTTGTGTCTTTTTCCTTAGAACTAAATACGAGACTCCTAACATCTTGAAGAACTTCATTTTGAAAATTGAGCATCAATGTTATCACAATGTCATAACCATAAGATATGATCAAGACAAAATTCAAAAACCAAATCCTTAACACATTTTGTGATGAAAAGAGTATTACAAAACAATATAATCCTCCCAAGACTCCTTAGAAAAATGGTGTCGCTAAGAGAAGAAACATGATACTTTTAAAGCTGCAAGAACCATGTTGTCCGACTCTAAACTGCCCATCATCTTTTGGGTAGAGGCTGTCAACATTGCATAAGATGTTTAAAATAGAATTTTAGTGGTTAAGACTCATGGTAAGACTCCATATGAGTTATGGCACAAAAGGTGTTAGGATCGTGTACTGGACGAAATACTAACTGATATACGTGTATACCGAATCAAATAGTTCGGAATCCTATTTGATTGACGATCCAATCAGTAAGAATGCACGTAGAAATAATTGTAGATTAAATCTAAACGTTAAGAACGATTGGTAATCGATCTATTGCGATCTATGAACTTGGAACATGTTCTTAGAGGTCTCTAGATGGCTAGGGTACGATTTAGTACGTATGTATTCAAAGTGTTCTGTTTTTCCACGAATTAAGTGGTATTTATAGGTTAGGGTTTTTCATTCATGCGACTGAACCATTTGCATGGTTCAATCATGCGATTGAGCCATGCAGTTGATCCATTCGCACGACAGAGTGTTCAGTCATGCGATTGAGTCAATCTCATGTTCCAATCATGCAACTGATTCAGTCTCCTGGTTCAGTCGTGCGACTGGTTCATTAGCATGAAGTGATTCATGAGTATGGTCCATTAGCATGGGCCATTCGCATGAGAACTTCACACGATTAAGTTTAACCATATTTCTCAATCATTATTAACTAAGAACTATGTAAACAACCACAAACCTATATAGTTAGTTCAATAAGTG
>BJCM01241540.1:0-23324 GCA_018326385.1 Flaveria bidentis | reverse complement strand
TGTCTTCAGCTGTTGACTTCAGCTGTTGTCTTCAGCTGTTGACTTCAGCTGTTGACTTCAGCTGATGTCTTCGGCTGATGTTTTCAGCTGTTGTCTTCAGCTGTTGTAGACATCTTCGGTTGTCATGATGTCTGTGGGACTTAAAGGTTTTTCTGATCTGGCTCATTGGTTCTTTTGGTCCAACAAAGTCCAAAATAGATGAACTCAGAAGACTGCTTTCGAAGTATAAAGACAGAAGAAGCTTTCAAGCCTCGGAAGAAGTAGCCTCTTCCGAAGTATAAGTGGCTTCAGAAGTACTTGATCTTCCGAAGCCATTTAACCTTCGGAAGACACTGCTATGAACCAGTGGACATAAGTATGGTCTCTGACACTTCGCTGCAGACCTCTGATACTGCATGGCATCTTCTCAAATAGCCATGTAGTTGACAAAAAGGCAAGTCAGGGACATGTCCTGATTACCATATCTCAGATAAGACTTTATCTGAGATACCTTAAACTATAGTCTTGTAGAATAGACTTTAGTTATAGGATCCTAGCTGGTATCAAAGTATATACGGCTATAGGTAGTATTATATATAGTTTCTCATTGTAACTCATAACATACTGCTTGTAAGAGTCTTGTAATATTTGAGTTGAGAAGCAATATATGCAAGTACCTTGAAAATTACTTCTTGTGCTCCTTTTTACTTACTATATTATGATCAACTCTTTTTGCCTCTATCTTTATCCGAGTGTTGTTCAAGTGAGTTTGAAAGAAAAACAAAGTGTTAGTGACATAAACCGATCCTGCACAACAATAGTGTTATCTCTATCACAGAGAATCCTATGTAGCACTCAAGGACAAAACACATCAATATCATGTATCATTTGATCAGAGATAACTTTGAAAAAGGATTAATTAAACTAGTCAAGGTTAACACAAATGAACAATATGCTAATCTGTTCACCAAACCCTTTGATGAGCAGAGATTTAAATATCTTATATAAGCTATTGGGATGATTAACTTTGAGTAGTTTTTGCTTAAAACTTTTTCATATTATTTCTTAAAATCTGTGTGTCCTATTTTGTCTATTTTATTACCTTCATAAGCTCTTGTTTTCTCTGAAAGAAAATCCTTTTAGAAGACTTTCCTTAAATTTTTGAAAATCTTGATCTTTTAGTCCTTCGGAAGATATGGATTTATCTTCGAAAGAAACTTATGCCTTTAAAACAAACAATTTCTTAAGTAAAGTTGCCTTCGAAAGAAATATTTTTGAAATATCTTCCAAAGCTTAACACTTCTCTTAAGTACTTGTATGTTTTCAAGGACAATTTTCTTCTGAAACAAATTAACTATCAGAAGCTTTATTCTTAGTTGAATAAAACATCCAAGTCTTAATTCTCTTTCGAAGCCAAAATTTTCAAAATTATAAGGAGTATCTTCCAAAGTCATTTTGGCTTCGAAAGCTTTTTCATCAAAACTTACGAAGACAAATTACCTTTGGAAGATTTTCGACTTCCAAGAAAACTACTTTTTGGGCGAAAAGCAAACTACCTTTTCAGATGTGGGACCGACATCCAGATTTCAAAGTTTATCCTCTTTCATTAACTTTGTCTTAAATCCATTTCATATGTAAACCCAATGGTTCCCCCTCTTTTCTTATCATCTTCATCTTCCTGCAGACCTAAATTCCCAAATTCCTCTCTATAACCGCCTTTGTTCTTCTTTTCCTTCACCTCGAAGCTTTCTCAAGATTTTAAAGATGTCGGGCTTCATCTGTCCCAATTTAAGAATATTATCAATTTCCCTTAACTGTGAGCCCATTTCACAGTTAAGAATGTATTGAACATATCTAGGAAACATTTAGTAGTCTATGGAGTCCAAGTTAGCAAGCAGATTTGTACAAACAAATTAAGAGTACCTGAACTTGACTCCCTGAACCATCCCATGCACTATGAAGGAGAGATCTTCAGGAATCTGGTCCCACCCCCATGCTTGTTGGACAAGCTTTGGAAAACCATATGTAGCAGGTATTTCCACTGGGATGCGACCTTCCCTTTCCTAAAGGTCTTTACAGAGAAATCTCCCTCATAGCCCATCTGCTCAAAGGAGTGGTTAACAGCTTCTTTGGGAAAGAACACCTCACCTTCTTCATCATCCAGCTAAAGATGATTATTGATGATGGCTGGAGTGATGAAGATTGTTCTCCCCTGCACTGTGGCAGACAGTGCCTTCTCCCCATCCAGAACGACCTCTTGGCAGGTCTTCCAAAAGTCAAACAGATGATCCTCATGCAGAGTAGGATCAATGGTAAGGGAGATAAAGTAGTTTGATAAAGCCAAGAAACGGCAAACCTCTGAGAAATGTGGATCTTTCTCAGAGTGTAACAGAGCAACTTGGTTGTGTTGCCTGTGTAAATGCATTGAGAAATCTGGGTCATTTCGTTGGTTAAGGTTGGCTATTGTGAGAAAGCTTAAGGATGAAGGAAGTATGAACGAGGGCGATTTCAGAGAGAAATTTGGGATTTTAGGTTTGGAGGAAAGTTGAAGATGATAAAAAGAGGGGGAACCGTTGGGTTTATATGTGAAAAGGATTTAAGACAAAGTTAATAAAATAGGATAAACTTTGAAATCTGGATATCGGTCCCACCTCTGAAAAAGTAGTTTGACTTTTGCTCAAAAAGTAGTTTTCTTGGGAGTCAAAAAGCTTCCAAAGGTAACTTCTCTTCGGAAGTTTTAATGAAAAAGCTTTCGAAGCCAAAATGACTTCTGGAGAATTTCCTAAGAGTTTTGAAAAGTTTTGCTTCGGAAGAGAATTAAAACTTGGATGTTTTGTTCAAAGGAACAAAGCTTCCGAGAGTTAATTTGCTTCGGAAGGAAATTGTCCTTGAAAACATATAAGTGCCTAAGAAAGGTTTTAAGCTTTGGAAGATATTTCAGAAATTTCTTCCGAAGGAAAATAACTTAGGCAGTTATTTGTTTTGAAGGCATAAGTTTCTTCTGAAGGTAAAAAGGTATCTTTTGAAGCATCAAAATATTTTCAGAATTCTAAGGAAAGTCTTCAAAAGGTTTTCATCCAAAGAAAACAAGAGCTTATGAAGGTGATAAACTAAACGACTTAGGACACACAGATTTTAAGAAATAATATGAATTAGTTTTAAGAAAAACCTATTCAGAGTTAATCATCCCAATAGCTGATATAAGATACATACATCTCTGTTCATCAAAGGCTTTTATAAACAGATCAACATATTGTTCATTTGTGTTAACTTTGACTAGTTTAATTAATCCATTTTCAAAGTTATCTCTAATTAATTATACATGATATTGATGTGTTTTGTCCTTGAGTGCTGCACAGGATTCTCTATGATAGAGATAGCACTGTTGTTGTCTATGTGAATGGGAGTCTCCTTGAAGTTTAATCCATAGTCAAGCATATGATTCTGAATCCATAGCACTTGAGCACAGCAGCTTGCAGCAGCAATGTATTTAGCTTCAGCAGTTGATGCAGAGACACATGATTGTTTCTTGCATTACCATGAGACAACCCTTCTACCAAGAAAATGACATCCCCTAGATGTAGACTTTGCAGTCATGTTGCAACCACCATAATCACTATCTATATAAGCATACAGATTGAAGTTAGAATTCTTAGGATACCAAAGACCATGTGTTGAGGCACCTTTGAGGTATCTTAGAATCCTTTTGACAGTGATGAGGTGAGACATCTTGGGTTGTCTTGATATCTTGCACAAAAACATGTGGCAAACATCATATCAGACCTGCTAGCTGTGAGATACATAAGAGACCTAATTATAGCCCTATAAAGATGTTCATCTACACACTCCCCCTCAAGATCAGGCCTAAGGGAGTGGTTTCTTGCTATAGGTGTCTTAGCAATCTTACAATCAGTCATGTTGAATCTTTTAAGTATGTCTTGAACATAAGAAGACATCTTCAACTTTCTTTACTTGAATTCCCAGAAAGAAATTAAGTTCCCCCATGATACTCATTTCAAATCTGTCCTTCATCAGCTTCTCAAAGTCTTTGCTGAGCTTTGGATTAGTTGAACCAAAGATGATATCATCTACATACACTTGAACTAGCATTAAGTCATTTCCCTGTCCTTTGATGAAGAGAGTTCCATCTATAGTACCCATTCTGTATCCATGTTTGTAGAGATACTGAGATAGAGTCTCATACCATTTCCTTGGTGCATGATGCAGCCCATAAAGAGCTTTGTCAAGCTAGCAGATATAATCAGGATGATCAGGATCTGCAAAACCAGGTGGTTGTTTGATATAAACCTCCTCATCAATCACCCCATATAGAAAAGCACACTTAACATCAAGTTGATAGACCTTCAAGTTCTTGGATGCAGCAAATGCCAAGAATATCCTATCAGCTTCTAGTCTTACTACAGGAGCAAAGACATTAGTGTAGTCAATTCCTTCTTCTTGTGTGTACCCTTGAACTACTAGTCTAGCTTTGTTTTTTATAACAATGCCTCTATCATCTTTCTTATTCCTAAACACCTATTTGGTTCCTATGGTAGTCTTCCCATGAGGAAGAGGACAAAAGTTCCAAACTTTCGGTCTTTTGAATTGAAGCAGCTCCTCTTGCATGGCTTCAACCCAACTTCCATCCTTTAGAGCCTCATCAATTTTCTTTGGCTCTATCTTGGATAAGAAACAAGTGTGAATACAAACATTTGCTTCATGGGTTTGTCCTCTTGTTCTTACCCCTGTGTCAACATCTCCAATGATGTTTGTGGTGGGGTGAGACTTGTGGATCCTTAGCTAAGGGATCACAGCAAGTTGCTGAGAGAGGTCTAAATTTGAAAAATTTAGATTTGGCATTTATGCTTCTCCTACCATATCAACACACTTATCAAGAGAAACTTGATCCAATGAGTGTGTGACATTATTGATGATTTCATCTATGGAGTGGTTATCAGCATCAAGAAATTCCTGATCACTGTCACCACCACCATCATTTTCTTCTGCATTTGAAGTGTCTTTATCTGGTTGTTTAGCCTCTAAGCTAGAATTTGAAGCCATCTCAGATGTATCAGCTGAATTTGTCATTGTGGTGTTGATAGAAACCTCAATTACAGAAATAGTTACAACTGGAGCTGAAGATGTGTAACTTGAAGGTTTTCTTAGCTCAAATCTTGGGTCAGGATCACCTATAGGTAAGATATATGTAGATCCTGAAACATTCTCACAAGATTTTTTAAAACAGTTGGTAACTAAATCAAGATCAAACAGCCAATCAGGATTAGAACCAGCCACACAGGGTGTGTGTTCATTGAAAGTCACATTGGCTGACTCCTCAACAATTCTAGTTCTAAGATTGTATACTTTGTAAGACTTAGCTTGGGAAGAGTATCCAATGAAGTGTCCATCATCTGATTTCTCAGCAAATTTGGCAGTTTGGTCCTTGGTATTCAAGATGGTGTAAGGACATCCAAATGACCTGAAAAAACCAATGAAAGGTTTCCTCTTGTGCCAAAGTTCATAAGGAGTCTTGCCATGAGTCTTAACCACTAAAAATTTGTTCTGCATATAATAGCCAGTGTGACTGCCTCTGCCCAGAAGGTGATGGGCAGTTTAGAGTCAGACAACATGGTTCTTGTAGCTTCAATCAGTGTCCTGTTTCTCCTCTTAGTAACACCATTTTGCTGAGAAGTCTTGGGAGCACTGTATTGTCTTGTAATACCCTTTTCATCACAAAATGTATCAAAGATTTGATTCTTGAATTCAGTTACCTGATCACATCTTATGGTTTTGACCTTGTGATCACATTGATTCTCAATCTTTAAGATGAAACTCTTCAGAATCTTAGGAGTCTCATCCTTAGATCTAAGGAAAAAGACCCAAGTGAATCTTGTAAAGTCATCTGTAATCACCAAACAATAAGAGGTCCTTCATAGACTCATTACACTGGTAGGGCCAAAGATATGAATATGTAACAAGTGTAGGGGTGTAGTGATGGAGTTTCTTTCCTTAGGCTTATGAGATAACTTATGTTGCTTCCCTTTCAGGCATCCAACACAATGATCATCACTTGTAAACTCTTTCTTTGGCATTCCAGTTAGCAAATCATTCTTAATAAGTTTGTTCATGTTTTTAAAGTTTACATGGCATATTTTTTTATGCCATAGGAAAGACTCGTCACTGTTAGCTTTAGATAGAAAGCATGAAAGTTCTCCAGAGGGAGATGTCTCTTGCAAATCCATCTTGTACATGTTCCCTTTCCTGGGGCTCTGAACAAGATATGCTCATGAGGAATGACCACCCCGGGCTAGAGAACAATGCACTCATGCTCACTAAAGAGCATGTTACGACTCTGATCACAAAATTAGGATACACTCAAAAGATTGTACCCAAGCTCCTTGATAAAGTTTACCTTTTCAATGCTAAGCTTACCATTTATGATCTTGCCCCTTACAGAAATGTAACCACCTTCATCTTCTCCAAAAGCAACTGGCCCTCCAACAATTCTTTCAAAGTTCTGGAGTAGTGACCTGTTGCTTGTCATGTGCCTGGAACAACCACTATCAATGATCCAGACATTCTTGTTTGTCTTGAGCTGTTCCTGCACAAAGAAAATGATTAATTACATTTGGAAACCTAAGCCTTATTGGTCTTGGGATCATCAAAGGAAGTAGAAGGTAATGTAACAGTAATAGATCCTATAGTTGTGCTTTGAGGATCTTTTGCTGTTGTTGATGGAGAACATTCAGTCATTTGGTCTTTCTTTGACTTCCATACCACCTTTGAAAGTTTGAACTTGACCTTCAACACTTCAAAAGCTTTTGAGACTTTGGAAGTTTTGATGACTGGATCTTCAGAAGATTCTGCAAACACTACAGCAGACTTCAGTGCTTCAGAAGTATTCCTTTCTTCCAAGACCAAATTTTCTTCTGAAGGCAATTTTCCACTTGCCTTCTTCTATATTTTGGAGCTTCTGAAGGAAACAGATTTTCCTTCCAAAGCTAAAATCTTCTTGGAGTTCTTGCAAGTCTCTTTCTTGGTCATATGGAGAGTACCTCTTGGATTGTATGGACAATCCTTAGCAAGATGAGAGGTACTTTCACACATAACACATTCCACCTTTTTCTTACAGAGAGCCTTCTTCTGAGAACAAGGCTGACCTTGATCACATCTCTTCTCCACCTTCATCTTTGCAGATGTTGGGACAATACTTTTAGGCTGAGAACTGTTCTTGGAGTTGGATGGTCCCGATTGTGTAGCAGTGGTACACAACAGATCAACCTTCTTCTTGGTGCTTAGATGATTTGAACATGAACCAGAACTCTTGGTAGAAGAGTTTAGGTTGATGTCTTCAGTCTTAAGCACTTCAAACCCTACAGAGATAAAAACTTATTTCTGCTTAGAATCAAAAGTGGCCTTGATCTCTTGAGCCTTCCTAGCTTTTATTTTGCTCTTTCTAATCAAGTTCTTCCTCATAGACTTGGTCATCACAATCTTCCTTTTCTCCTCAGAAGGATAGTGAACCTTCTTAGAATCCTCCTCTTCACTCTTCTTAGAGGAAATCTTCATAATCACTTCTTCATCCTCTTCACTCAAAGGGTCTATGAGGGGAAGCTCATCTTCATAAGTTCCACACCTAGGTGATCTTACAGACAAGATTGTGTATGGAGGAGCTATCTTACTAGATCCTAGTCCCTGCTTATTTTAATAACATACCTTGGCATGCAAGGATGAGGATATCATGTTCTTGAAGGTCTCTTCTTCAAGAACACATTTTTCTGCCCTGCCTTTGCTGATCACAAGCTCAGCTTGGCATTCAGTCAACTTAGTTATGAGATCCTTGATCTGAGTCCTATAGTTAGGACCTGTATCTGTTGACTTTAGCAATACATTCAGGAGTACAAAGATGTTCCAATACCTTTGCTTCATCATGGTCAGCCATCAATGCTTGGTTTGAAGATGCATCTTTCACCTGAAAGCTCCAGTCAAAGCCTCCTCCTTTAACAGCAACTGCAGCTTGCTGCTTTGGCTTCTCATTCTGGGTGACTTTATTAGTGTAGTTTGGTCTGGACTGTGCTTGGCCACCATTTGTTCTTGGTGCCTTGCATTCCTTGGCAAAGTGGCCCATCAAGTTACAGTTGTAACATTTGACTTTGCTTTTGTCCAGTCCAAACTTTCCACTGGTTGTATTGCTGGGAAACTTCCTTCCTACCCGCTTGTAGAACTTTTTGGCTCTATGAGTGAGAAGAGCCATTTACTAGACTATCTTTATATACTCCAGATCATCTGGATGGATACATTCCAGATCTTCAAGGGTGAATAGAAAGCTACCACAACTTTCATCAAAAGACATAAAGGCTTGAGAAGAACTTGTCTCTTGGAATGGGCTTCCTTGAGTATAGTTCTCCCTTGGTGTCTCAGGGAAGGTGATGAAAGAACCCTTTTGTGAGTTATCAGGGTAGCATATGAGATGATGTTGAGGTTCTATGCTATCCCTTTCAACCACATGAAGGGCTGAACCCATTTGATTGCTGGAGTTTCCAGATGAACCTTGCATGTTCATCTTCATCTGGTAACCACTGAGAATCCCATACAACTCTGTCAAGGTGAGAGTCTTCAGGTTCTCAGTTCTCTTGATAACAACACAATAGTGTGTCCATTACCTAGGAAGAGAGGACTTGAACTTCCTTAAAATATCTTTGTTCTCATGAGCTACTCCACCATCCACTATGGTATCCACAATCTCAACATACCTGAAGTATTGTTGAGTCATGGTCTCACCTGCTTTAAAGGTGAAATTTTCAAACTGTTGTTTCAGGAGACCCTTCTTGTTCTCCTTGGCTTCAGAGGAACCCTCATACATTAGTTTTAATGCATCCCACAACTGTTTAGCTGTTTTGCATTTCTTGAAACCTCTGTTCACAAAGTTTGGATGTCATGGCCTTTTGGTCAATATCTACTCTCTTTCTATCTTCATCTAAGTAGTCAGCCACAACCTTGAGGATCATACCACCTCCAGCAGCAGAAGAGGTGCTTGGTATGTAAGGTCTATTAACAACAGACTCCCACATTCTTGAGTCTAGAGACTTGATAAAGCCTTTCATTCTTTGGAACCAAGTGTCAAAGTCATCAAGAGTGATCAGTGGGGACTTTGTCATGGTTCCAATTTCCATGTCAAATTTAGAAATAACTGTCATTTGAGATGTTAAGTATTTTGTGTGTGAGGGGATCTTAAGATGGTGAGATCTTATATCAAGAGCCTGGAATGCTCTGATACCAATTGCAGGACCGGTGAAGGGTATGCACCTACAACACAATAACACCGTGAGGAGAGTTACTAAGCACACTTAACTGATCAAACATGGAACTGGTTAACCTTTTGTAAAGATTCTAAGAACACAAGTAAATATGAGGCAAAACAAGATAGCAAAACACATAAAGAGTTGGTTTTCAAGAGTGTAGTATATTGCCTTCTCAAGTTCTATTACAAATGTTACAAAAGCATATCAGAAAGTTACAAGTACTTGAGACACATATACTACATCCTATAGCCGGTCATACTTTGAAGGCCAGCTGGATACAATTGACTAGACAACAAACAAAATCAAATGTAGAGTCAAAAGGTAGATTTGCCTTTTGACTAGTGACTATGACATGCCATAGCTCACATACTAAGATATTACAAAAAGGATAAAGTAAATAAAATAGAAAGTTACATACTCAAGATCTCAATGTACAGTTACCAAAAGCATGGACCTTTTCACCAACTTATGAAAGTTGGTGACTTTACAGAGTTGCAGCAGAAAGGGGTCCAACTTTATGTAAAAGGTACATCAGATAAAGCAAGTGTTCAACAGTCTTTGGAAGAAATTTGTCTTCAAGTGTTTGCTTCAGAAGACTTTGTCTTTGAAGCTTCGGAAGACTTCATTTTTGGCTTCACTGGTCTTGGCTTCGAAAGATTTCACACTTAGTGTATTTTTTGATGCTGGTGTGAAACTTCCAAAGCATTCTACTTCAGCTCACTTGTGCATGCATGCAGGAGAGACTTTGGGTGTTCGGGTTGTATCAGCCTTTACATTTAACCCTTACACCAAGGTCTATGGGTGACATGGGAAAAAGGTTTCTAACCCCTTAGGCTATTGAGGAGGAGAAGAGAGAGGAAAAGGAAGCTACATGGAGAAAGTTCGTCTGTTGGGTCTGCTGGCTTCACGGAAGCTACAATCAAGGCTACACCCTGACCAAACATTTAAAATGATGAGTTGAGGGCAGTCAGGATTGCTTACTTACATACCAGGAACTATGATATTGATAATATCATCTCCCTCCCCGTAGAGGAATTAAATGAACTGACTGACATGGAAATGTCAAGAGAAAGGAAGGAGGCAGAGGATGCAAGATTGCTTCTTCAGGTTAAAGAAGAAAAAAGAATAAAAAGATTTTACAAACATGTTCCTACTCTTTCCCCAGTTCAAGAAAGCCCTGTACAAGAGGTTGTGGATACACAAGAACCTCAGGTGGACAAAGAAACTGATAGAATCAACATGATCAACTAACTGAGTGCCTCATGCTTGTATCAGGCAGATGCACTTCTTCCCTTGTCCATTGAGTACATTGAGTTTGAGTATCTTAAGAAACTTGAACTTGAAGTACTCAAACAAAGAAAGATAACAAAGAGAAAGATGAGGGAAGAGGCTGCAAAGTCAAGAGACATCATCCAAAAGAGTCAAAGAAAGTCTGTTGATAGGCAAAGGATGATGAACTTCTTGAAGCTATATGGATTCTTCGGAAGGAGACTTGGCCCTATGTCTTTATCCACCATGGATGAGCACATTAGGGTGATCAAGAAGAAGATCAAAAGAAGAGAACTTATTGACTTACACTCCCCACCAAGTCAGGTCCCTCAAGAAGTGGAGTTTAAGGTTGACCTTTCAAGACAACACAACCTGGACCCCCTGCTGAATCTCAACAAGCTTCTACTTCTAATCCACAGTAGGGCTCTGTCCCCTCTCAGCCTAAACCTGTGAGAGAGGAAGACCCAACTGAGAAAGACAAAGATGATCAACAAGGTGTTGCAGACTAGTCTTCTCAGTTAAAAGGTTCAAAGTGAAGAAAAAGGATGGCTTCTAAATCAAATTCAAAGAAGAAGAAAGAGGCGTCTATCTTCAAACCTCAGGATGAGTCAGAACATCCTGAGGATGTGCAACAAGAGCAAGCTCTACAAACTCCAATCCAAGTAACTTCTTTGGCATCAAGAAGACCCATCTTGTTCTGGACTTATACTACTAATTCAGAAAGATGGCATGTTATTAGAGATCAAGATGTTGAAGATGTCTACACATGGCATGACATGTTCAATATACCTCTGCATGATCTCTTTGATATGAGAAGACACTTGGAGAGTCTGAATGATCCTAACCATCTTATGAAGAAAAGCATGGTCATCATCATAATGAGGACTATCAATATCTGAAGTCTTTAAATATTTTGGTAGCATCAACCTAGGGGAGTTTGTAAGGATTCATATAAGGCTAATGCAATCCAAAACATCCAAATAGTTTGTCCTGCATGCATGCACAAAGTCCTGAAGTAGAATGCTTCGAAAGTTTCACACTCTACCTTAGAAAACATTCTAAGTGTGAAATTTTCTTAAGCCAAGACCAAAATCTTCCGAAGCCAAAACATGAAGTCTTCGGAAGCTTCAAGACAAAATCTTTCAAAGCCAACACTTGAAGATAGATTTCTTCTGAAGACTTTTAAGTACATGCTATTATCTGATGTACTTTTACCATAAAGCTGGACCACCTTTCCCCCACAACTATGTTTGACTCACCAACTTTGAAGTTGGTGAAAGGCCCATGCTTTTGGTAAACTGTACATTGAATTCTTGAGTATATTTCTTTCTACTTTATGTACTTCTATCCTTTTTGTAATATATTAGGATGTGAGCTATGACATGCCATAGTCACTAGTCAAAAGGCAATTTGCCTTTTGACTTTACATTGATTTTGTTGTCTAGATCATGTATCCAGCTAGCCTTCATAGTATGGCCGGCTGTAAGATGTAGTATAAAGTATCTCTGGTCCCTTGTATCTTCTTTAATGCTTTGTAAACACTTGTAAGGAACTAGAGAGCAATATACAACATTCTTGAATACCAAACACTTGTGTTGTTGTTCTTGTTCTGTCTCTTAATTACTTGTGTTACTTAGTATCATTATAACTGGTTTCTAGTTCCCCATTTGATCTATTAAGTGTTCTAACAAACTCTTCTTATTGTATTGTTGTGTTCTACATGATCACCCTTAAACGGTCCTACAGTAAGGCTTGCTTTATAGTTGATGTTAGGAGGAGGTTATGAATGATGTTAATGATGCGTTACAAATCTTTCAAAGGCTACAAAATATGAAAATATTGGTTTGTGTCTCTTAAGGTCATTCTTGTGGCCGAGATTGAAGGTCATAAGGTTAAGGGAAAACATGTGGCTTCTTCAGCAGGGAAGAATATCAACATCTACCAAAGCAATAACCTCATTTTCAAATTGGTTGTTAGACGTTGGTGATGGCAAAATAAGCATACTTGTTAAACCAATTTACCCGGATGTAAAAAATGTAGAGATTCCAACATAATTCCTGATTCAATCGATTAAAAACACTTTGGCATATTTAATTTATTTTATCTATGATGAACATGTTCTTGTTTTTCTGACGACATATATTGCAGATAAAGCAATAATTTGTCAAAAAAATGACAAAACTCATGAAATTAATGAATTAATTCATGCTTTAAGTCTAGATCAATCTGTCATATATATGTACTGATTTAATGGTTCCTCATGCGTTTAATGATATTGCTACTAATATAATGTATCCGGTTGAATACATGAATCTTTTGAACTTCAACGACATTCCACATCATTGTTTAAATATAAAATATATCCCTATTATGTTGTTATGTAACATAAATAAAAAATGGTTTGTGTAACAGAACATGATTACCGGTGTCACATTTATTACCTAGAGTAATTGAAGCACACAATAGCAAGGAGTTACCTTTTGTTTCCACGAGATGACACTTTTCAATAAAATTATGTTATGCAATGATTATAAACAAAAGCCAAGGCTAATCATTAAATAAAATTGGAATATATTTACCTGAACCGATTTTTGGTCATGGACAACTATACGGTGTGCTCTTTAGCGCCACTTCACCAAACACATTAAAGATGTTAATAAAAGGTGATAATAGCACTTGTGTTAATGAAAATTGAATATTGTGTTTGCTAATTTGCTAAATGAGATAGGTTCTAATCATTCTCATTAAAGAATTAAAGTAAACATGTCTCACTAATAACACTAACAACACAAGAAAATTTTAGAACTATAGTGATCATATTCATAATATTTTTAGGTCGCAAAAATTTTAATTTACGTCAATAGCCTTTCTTTAAAAGGAGTGTATATAAAGACTTGCAACAAGTATGTATTACTTTCATAACATGTCTAGATTCTAGCTGTCGTACGATACATTCAACAAGTTGCAGGCAATGGAAATTAAGAGAGTTGCACTACTGAAACTTCAAGCTACAGGTCTACCAATCGAAATACATGTCATACAAAAATGTGTTCGCAATCGAGTGACACATGTTACATATCTGAAGATCAACATGTGAAAGTCTGTAACTTGGTACAAGTTTTAATCCGTGATGCTAAATTTATTTATGGATTATTGCTTGATATGCTATCAAACGAAAGAGAATGAAGTTTCAGGTACAAACCTACAAAGACAACCGTGTAGGCACTCAATCATACACAATAAGCAATAAGCAGCACAAGTGAGTTATCACACATGGCACCAACAAACACGAGTACGACAACCACAATGAGCGGGCTTTAAATTTAGAACCAGGTTTACGATAGATGACCTGCACAAAAAACAAAAATTTATATTATACTAATTACCAACCTTTCTCTGCATAATGGTGTTCCACCTTATGCATAGGGGTTTTTTCAAAAAAAAATGACTTCTCTCTTTTAACCCAAAAGTTTTCATATTTTGTAAAGTAACATTTTTAAAATTTGATTATTTTTACTTTAAACCCAAAACTTTTTATCTTTTGCAATTTAATTTCACAAAATTTCATACTTTTAACTTTGGTCTCATATACTTTTCATGTTTTGTAAATTTTCATCTTACATTCGTTGTAGATTTTGCAAGTAAACACAATAGAAGCATGCATGTGCAATTCACCAATTTTACATTTAGTTCTAAATTTTGTGAGTTGACACAACATAACATGTGTGCGTGGCTTATCGTTTTTACATCTATTTTCCCCCTTATCAGGTTTGTTGCAACGTGTGAGTCTTAAATCGACTTAGTTATTTATAATTACTAACTTATACAAAAACCAAGGCCATCAAGACAAAGAAGACAATGAACCAAGGAAATGAATACCACATAACCATATCTTTTATACCTAAAAGCAAAAGCAAACAACCCTGGGAAACACGCCATTAACCGATGGTTAACATACCAACACCGTTGTTACTATCGGTATTTAGCACAACTTAACTAACGCATGGAACAAATGTATTTCTTGCAATGCAACGCATGAGCTAGAAAATACTTAGTTTATATAAATTTGAAACATTGTGGAATAGTGCATTTGTGGTCTTTCTTGCTTTGACCCCCAAACTTTCTCACTTTCCTACTTGAGTCACATTTACTTAAATTTTATTATTGCCAATTCAGTTATTAGTAATATTGGTGTTAGGGCTATATTACGGTACAAAAATAGTTTATATTACTTGTGATGATAGTTGAAAACATATATATCTATTGCTTTGACACGACAACCAACTTAGGTTTGGAGTTGCACCTGTTTACATGTGTTGAGCCTCATACATTGACAATTTGCATAAGCTGCAAATAATTGAATTGTTAATTGTAATGTAACTACATTTTTATCAATTGCTATTATGTTGTACCAACTCTTATATTTATGGTTTGTGCCCCAAATGATATCCTAAACAAAATACCTAACTTAACCATTGCATAATACGGGTGTCGCCGCCACAACCACTACTATATTATATATTTATTTATAAAATTTCAAAGTTAATCATTATGATGTGTTTATTTTTACTAGATAGAATTTTATTCAAAATGGTGTTTTACGTAATAATATAGTAGTCATTCAAGCACAAACACGCAAGACGTTATAACTTCTTTATGGTGTCACTTTTTGTTTATAGTTTTTTTTGTTTTCCTCATACAAATTTTAAAGTATGGTGTTCCATAAAACCCAATTTATCATTGTAACACTATTATTTTTATAAACATTTAGATTTGAAATTTCTTTTTTTTCAAATCCGAGTTGTCCACTTGTAAAAGTTACCAAAACCGAGCCTCATAAAAGATTAACACCTTGATTGTTCACTCACTAATTTGATTCAATACTACTGTCTTGAAGTAATTGACACAACAAGTTTGCTAAACCCAATATCTTTATTGAACGCTTGTTATACATGACATTGCTTCGATCCGTGCCAATCAAATGGACCACAATATATAGGACCAAAAGCTTAAGTATTGAATACAACATTGCACTCATGTTCCTTCCATTTTTAAGTGCAAGAGATTTAGGTTTAATAACAAAATGACAAATCATTGAAGTTAGAACGAGGAAAATTAAATATTTAGGTCTTCTTTATAATGGATTGGTGAACATTTATGCATGTATACAGTATAATTAGGTGAATTTTAGACCACTCAAATTGGTTATCTTTTAGATAGGTTGGCTGAATTTTTAATTTAAAAAAGAAAAAAAAATCAAGCATACCCTTCAATCTGGTTGTTGAAATAACCTAGGTTTTGATATCCATGCCATATATCACACAACTAGTGGCTTGAGTTTTAATTCTTTTTTTAACTTCAACAATTAGTTTCTACCTATATATAGCATTTAACTAATTAAAAATATCTAAACAAGCAATATAGTTTAGCTTTTTTTTAATTCCCAATATAAATTTTATTATTATTTTTTAAAAACTTATTTTTTAAATATAAAATTAATATAGAAATTTTGTTTACTATATTTTTATATTTCAAATAAATTATTTACTTTTTTCAATATATAATAGTTATCTTTAGTATTGTAAGAAAATCGTTAATCATATTCATTTGCTAATGTTGTGCATGTTTATGAAAATTAAGTTTAGAAAATTTAGTTTGATTGGATTGTGTAAATGAAATAGAAATTGTTTTTCATCTAACATCTCTCAATTATAAATCAATACCTCTAGATGTTTATACGGCTCTTATAGATATACATGTGCAGTATAAGGGGTCGTATATGAATAATATAACCTTGTGAATCCAAGGATCGCAATAAGAAATTATCAGATTAGCTATTGAATTCGAAAAATGATCGCAGAGTATCACTATTCGTTGTTTAATTGATTGAATACAAAATAACAATTGCAATATGAAGTAATAATGAAAAACAATATAATTAAGTGCAATAAATGAACAAATACAATTTGATTCAAAAGTATTTCATTAAAAACAAATTAATGATTACAAAAGAACAAATAATAATTGTTGATGATGATGATGATTGCTATGATTCTATTGATGATTTTGGTGTAAATGTTGTTGTGGCTGCTAGGGTTTGATCGTAAGTTTTGGATCACTAGCAACTAGGATTTTGTGATTGATTGATGTATTGATGGACACATTGTTTGGTATTCTGGCGTGACTAAAAGTATGAGCCTATGCCTTGTATTTATAGGCTTAAGAATTTATTGTTAGGGTAATAATGAATTTCTTAGAAGCAGTAACTCTTTTATTGTAAAAGAAAGTTACTCAAAGAATGTTATGATATGGTACATTCCCTGACTGAGTTAAAGTCGTCCGTAGGAGTTGACTTTATGACATCACTTAATGTTTGATTTGTTGACTTGATGTACTTGGTGAAGTACATGCAAGTGTTGGACTTTCGTAAATTATTGGACTTCCGTAGGAGCTTTTGGCTTCCGTGGAAATCTTCACTTGGTAGACTTCATCCGCAGCAAGTTGTTCATCCACAGAAAATTATCTACGAAAGAACAAAATATTCATCCGTAGACGTTTCTTACACTTAGTCAAATTACAAAATTGACTAAGTATGATATTAAGCCTGCAATCACACATAAATCAACATAATTATAGGTTAACATATATATACAAAGCATACATTTAAATAATGATGTACAAGGGTTTATTACAAAAGTTGATTAAAGTTCTAAACCTACACAATATATCTAGACCTATCAAGAATAGATCCAACAATACTCCCCTTAGGCTTAGATACTTGTAATCAGTTCTTCAGACTTGAAAGCTCTTTTACTCTTGCAACAATCTTTTTGTTGAAGTAGGAGACTGTAACTTTCTAATCTTCATACTTGTATTTTATTTCCATTTTGCAAATCATCCTTAATGTTTCAAAGCTCAACCCCATAACATCCTCTTTAGTTGTAAGAGTTGTCAAAACATTGTTGATATATACTATCCCTAGTTCATCTTGTTTAGACATTCTTAATTCAAACACCTCCTTTATCTTTGTTCCCATCAGCTAGCGAGACTCAAACATCCTCCTCTTGTATGCCTTGGCATGAAGTTTATTAATGACTTGAATGATGTGCACATACATACATAAGTCATTTTGAGCTTGTTCATCTTTGAGCTTTAGGAAGAACCTATCATGTAGATATGAAGTGTAGCTTGGATGAAGAAGTTTGATTTCAACTAGATCAAAAAGTTTTATACTCTCGGCCTTCATCTTATCTTCATTTCTTAAAAGCACCAGTTCTTTTGTCTTCTCAACATATCCCCACTCAATTATGGGAAATGTGTATTGTTTTTCTTCAATAATCTTAATGGCAGTTATATTTCTGTTTGAGTATCCAACTCTCCTCAGGAATTCATCATCAACTAGAGTAGAGGAGTTGGATTTGAATATCTTTACCCTTGATGTCTTTTCTTGTCCTTATCATGTTCCTTTCTTGTTTCCTTAAGAACATCATCCTTGAATTATGTTTTTAACTTCCCCACAAATACAGAGAAATCTCTTCCTCTTGGGCTTATTAGGTAGTTGGAGATGATTAAACTTTAGAGATAATGAATATTAGCATTTGGCAGTAACAAGGTTGATTCAAGTAAATGGAAGTATTCAAATCTTCTTGATACCCTCTTAATAATTGCATAATCCCACTCTAGATCAAATTTACAGGCCATAATCTTGTTTTCTTCAACAGAAGTGGGAGATGTGATATGATCAAACAACTGGATTAGAGAAAGATTTTCTTCAGTAATCTCTCTCACACTTGTACCAAGTGGCCATACTTTGCCAGGTATCACCTATCTTGGTTCTTTGATGAGCTTTTCTTTCCCTTTATGTTGATCATGGCTTTCAATTGTCAATGGTTCAGCAGGAGTCCTTAATTCATGTTCATATGCAGAATTTGAGCTTCAGTTCTACATTTCACCCTAGTCTTCAATTCTACCTTCATTACATCCTCCATCATCCTTCTAAGCTTTCTTACTGATCTCCCTTTCAACTCTTGCATCTTGTAGTTATGACTTTGTAACCAATAAGTCCTATTATATTTACAGAGTTTTGTTGTATCACAGTGACCTAGCTCTTTCTTGATTTTCTGAATAGATTGAAAAGTTGTGAAGGTTTAATAGTTGCAGCTGGGAATCACGAATCTTGCAAGCTCGGACTCTTTAAGCACATCCTTCATTTTAGACATATTCATTCTTTCTACTATGTCATATGGAAAGCCGTGGTTGATCAATGTCATGAACATTGATGATTGAGGCCTCTCTTCCGAGATGCCTTTTATTGTCAGCATATAAGGCCCTATTTCCAAAATACTCACAGTTGGTCATTCATCGCACATAAAATATAAAACATTCATTTACAATCTCTAAAATATTACAATGAAATCATTTAACTAAAACCATTTCATATATTAATAATCGCTTTTGCAAAATAACACATCATTGTTAAATTACAAAATATTATAATAGAAAATGGATGCCATCCAAAACAAGCCAAGTAGTTGACCCTTTGCCATCCTTAACAAGCATTACTTACCAATTGAAAAATACATAAAAAATCACCATTGCTAAGTGAGTTCTAGCTTTATAAAAACATTAGATTACCTTCCATATGTTAAAACATTTTCTTTCTTTCGCACATGACCATACATCATACATACATCAAGGTAATATTTATTGTCTTCCATAATCGTTCATTTTGTTCATATCGCACGATTCGTACTTATCACACTTTTCGTACTTTTATTTTCTTTCACTTCAATCCAAATCCTGTCATATACTTAACCCCTCCTCTCGTGCACTAATATCATCTAGGGTTAAGTGACAAGGATCCCATTTCACATGTATGGAGTATTCATATAGACTAACTCCCCCTGTGTGTGAACCCTTAAGGGTTAGCCAAGATCACACACTGTAATACACACAGTTCAGCTAACAACTCTCATTGAGAAGTGAACCTCCTTACATTTGTTTGCAAGACTTTCATTCTTTCATTCATTATGTTCCACTTTCATTATCATAAATCTTTCGCTTCGTTAAGATAATACTATACGTTCATTAACATAATCACGCCACTAAAGACACACAATAATACATAATAAGGAACAAAAACCATCAAAAATAAAACTCTTACTAGCACCAGAATCAAGTTATACAGACGTAAGAGTTTGTTTACTAGAAATGTACCTGATATAACATTGGGGTCCATGCTAGCCTCCTCCCTGGTCATCGTGAAAGCTCTGGCACTTGCTCTTTGCCATTCAGTTTCAGCCTTCTTCTTTGCTCCGAAACTCTCTACCTCTGCCGTCTTGCAATCCCGGCTCATATGGCCCTCTTCATCGCAATTATAACACTTTATAACCCCATACTCTTTCGCCACGTGACCGGGCTTCACACATTTGAAGCAGATGTTTGATCCCCATTTGCATTCTCTTGAATGCTCCTTCCTGCATTTACCACACCTCTTCAACCTTGCACCGAGTGTTACAATGTGTCGATCATCCACCCTCACAACCTTATTATTTGGAGTGCCCCACCACGTCCAAACCCTTTCCCATTCCACTTCTGGTCACCACCACCTTTCTTGCTCACCTCAACCATAATCACCACCCTTTCATCATTCAACCTCCCTGCTTGATCAACCACTGACCTAAAAGTACTTAACCGGGCGGCGATCATGTGCCTATGGATATCCGTCGCCAATCTTTGGATATACCTTTTAATATTTTATGACAGAGGCATCACCTGATTCAGCACCATTCGTGCCATGTCTTTGAACTTATTGGTGTACTGTTGGTGTGTCTTGGTTCCCAATTCCAGTTGTAGGAACTCCCTCTCCACCTTCTCTAACTCTCGGTGAGATCAGAATTCCTCAATCACCAGCTTCTTCAGCTCTACCCACTTCATCCTCCCAATAGCCTTGCTACCCTCAGCGTGGAAAATATTATCCCACCAACATAAGGCCAAGTGCACGAATGAGTGAGTAGCAAAATTCACCTTCTGATCTTCCCTACACTCATTGATATGAAGTACAACCTCTATCTCACTCACCCACCAATGAGCAATGGCAGTAGTGCCATTGCCATCAAAAGTAAAGGGCTTGCATCTCTTGAATGCCCCATAGTTACAGTCGTGTGCTGTCTCTAGCACCAACTCTTCTTCCTCCTCATCACTAAAAACAACCGTCTCAAACTCCAGATGATCCCTTTCTCCTGAGGACCTATTCCTATCCTTCCTCTCACCTTCTCTCACAGCCTTGATCACTTCGATCACCACAAACGGCAGGATCGTCTGCATGACTTAGTGAACTTCCTCCACAACAACCTTCTTCACTTAGGCCCTTAGATTTGAACTCTTATCCCCACTCTCCGGATGAGGGGTCTTGGGCTCTTCATGAGCCGTCTCCTCAGCCCTAGCCTTGCCTCTTGTGACACGCGGTCTAGTACCACGTCCACCACGACCCCCACCACAAGAAGCCATTGAAGATCTACCTCCAGCCATCCTCTAATCACGTTATAAGATTCAAATACCAGAATGGTCATTCAAGGTAATAGCTCAATTTATGTCAAGTATAGTAAGTCCCTAATTATAGTGGCCAGTTGTGATTAGCCACTTACTTTACTATTCATACCCCAAGCATTTCCTATCCTAACTATATCAGTAACTAAGTCTACTAAATCATATAAATAACATAACATGCGCACATAATACCCGTTAACATTGAAGAAAATACCTAATAACATGTAGCTACTCGGACTAGCATCCTTCCATTTTGTCTCATTCTCAGTTTAAGTTTAGGTTTTTGAAAATTTTTACCCAATTCTCTTAAACTTTTGATCTAATACCAACTTGTAAGGCCTCATTTCCGGAACACTAACAGATGGTCATTCATCGCACATAAATCATAAAACATTCATTTACAATATCTAAAATACTACTACAGAATCATTTAACTAAAACCATTTAATATATTAATAATCGTTTTTTCCAAAATAATACATCATTGTTAAATTACAAAATATCATTTGTTGTATTACATCACAAAAGCATTATTATAATACAAAATAGATGCCATCCAAAACAAGCCAAGTAGATGACCCACGTGTCATCCTTAGCAACCATTACATGCCAACTGGAAAATACATAAAAATTCAGCGTTACTAAGTGAGTTCTAGCTTTATAAAAACATTATATTACCTTCCATTCATTAAAACATTTTCTTTCTTTTGCACATGACAATACATCATACATACATCAAGGTAATATTTATTACCTTTGATCATCGTTCATTTTGTTCATATCGCACATTTCATATTTATCGCACTACTTGTACTTTTCTTTTCTTTCACTTCAGTCTAGATCCTGTCATATGCTTAACCCCCCTCCCTCTCAGGCACCAAGCCATATCATCTAGGGTTAAGAGACAAGGATCCAATATCACATGTATGGAGTAGTCACATAGACTAACTCCCCCTGTGTGTGAACTCTTATGGTTTATCCAAGATCGCACGTTGTAATATACACAGTTGAGCTAACAACTCTCAATGAGTTGTGAACCTCGTTACATTTGCTTGCAAGACTTTTCATTCATTCATTCATTATGTTCCACTTTCATTATCTTAAATCTTTCATTTTGTTAAGATAATACTTTACATTCATTAACATAATCACACCACGTAAAGCCATGCACTAATATGTATTAAGGAACATAAGGAAACACATCATACATAAGCATAACATCATCACACGTCATCATACCCCTTTTTTCCAAATTTCAGAAAATTTTCTAAGTCTTTAGGCGCATAGGCACTATGCAGGCTGTTGGTCCATTTGATCGTTTTACAATGCAAATTAGATGAAGAATCGTTCAATATCTAACTTACAAACCAAACAAGAAGAACATAGAAGTTTGAATATAATAACAACTCATTCAATATAAGACAATGAAGATCATAGCATTCAATAAAATTCAAAGCACAATGATGTTTCTATGTACAAACTGCTTGAAATGGTAACTTGCAACAAGGATTAACAATTAGGGTTTTACAAGCTTACCCAAGCTGACAACAAAACTATACTGCTGAAACTATAGTTTCGCCCGGCAGAAACAACAGTTTTGCCGGGTGAACTAAAACAACTGACTATGAGCGAAACTATAGTTTCGCTCATAGTTTCGTTGGACCACAAAACTAATCAAAATAAACAACATATAAAAGTAAACTAACATTAAACCTATTACAAAGTAATATAAACAAAATCTAATCTATAGTGAGTCCAACCTATACTTGATCTTCAATACTCTCCCTAGATTGGATTGCACCGCCTTCAGTTTTCTTGATTTGTCTGATCAGCTCCAATCTCTCATGTTGCATGTGATGTATCTTTATCTGCTCCTGCAACAACTTCCTCGAGGGCTTCAGCACATGATTCTCCATGGTCTCTTCCTGCTTCACGAACCCCTTTGGGATGAGCACTTGCTTTCCCAAAATGCCTGGCCAAATCCTGCATATCCATGTTTAGATCATCTTTGGCCCTTACTCTCTCTGCTAGTCTCTTCAGCTTTGCCCTCACACCTTTGATTTTATTTGCCACAGTCATAAACAAACTGGCTTCTTTCCTCGTTTCCTCACCTGCACCTGCTTTGATATTATTCTTGCACAAAACCAGCAGGTCTTTATCACAGAAACTAAAAAGTTCCATTGGATCAAAAACTTTGAACTCAGCACCATTCTTCACTCTGATGAT
>BJCM01241535.1:0-14034 GCA_018326385.1 Flaveria bidentis | reverse complement strand
ACATGGTGGCATCGACCAGATCACCATTCTCGTCGGGTGCTACATCATGGTTTGTAGCAAGTGGAGTCCTAGCTGCGGAAGCATTCTCCATGTCAAACCGACTTAGAATATCCCCTACATACTTGGTCTGATGTAGAAATATCCCCTTTGGTGTTTGATCTACCTGTAACCCGAGAAAGAACTTCATCTCTCCCATGGCACTCATTTCAAATTCTGCCTTCATTACTACTTCAAATTCTTTACATAAGTCTTCCTTCTTGGAGCTGAAGATTATGTCATCAACATAAATCTGAACAAGCAATAGATCACCGTCCTTTTCTTTGATGAATAGTGTACAGTCAATTACACCTCTACGAAATCCGTGTTTCACAATATGAGTTGAGAGTTTTTCATACCATGCTCTTGGGGCTTGGTGAAGCCCGTAGAGAGCCTTATCTAGTTTGTAAACTCTGTCCCGATGATATGGATCCTCAAATCCTTCGGGTTGACTGACATACATTGTTTCCCGGATTTCACCATGAAGAAATGTTGTGATGTAACCTTCTTTGTTTCCAGCAAAAGAAACATGACCTCCTTTGATTTGTTTGAAGTTTGATAGGAGTGCCCGGTTTCCAGTCATGGGCATTGATGCTCCGATATCTACGATCCAAGTGTTAGTATCAGCACTATAGCGAACACCCAGCTCATTCAATGGAAATCATTAGTTGAGGTTAGGGACCCAAGCCTTAACTATTTTGGGTGACCCGGAGGCATCACACATCATAAATTCTACCCATTGGCCTTTTGAGAGTGAGGGAAGATCTGTTGTCTTCTTGTTCTCATTATCAGATACAAGGATGGACTTCTCTTTCCATAAAACAGTTTTATGTAACGCCTGTTTGTGATAAACTAATGACTGGCTAATGGGTTGAACTTTTGGTTCACTGAATCTTTTTGGTGGAGTCATGGAGCTTCTTTTGGATGAGCTCTTTTTAGTGTCAAAAAGTTCAACTCTTTTCCTTGGAGTCTGATATTAAGGATAGTAAGACGTGATGTTTCCATACTTTCCATAGTTGTAGCATGATCTACTTTTGACATGTTGGTGTAACTGTTTCTATGGAGAAGTGTGTGACACAAATGTGACTTTATTCAGTTTGGATTTTGACACTTGTTGTTTAGAGGTTTTAACTTGTTTAACAATATTTGTTGTTTGAACCTTTTCAACATTTTTACCCTTTTGTTTATCTGGACTAAGACATGAAGCACGTGTTTGGTTAACTTGTTTGGTATTTTTGGGTTCAGAAGTAGACGTGGTTGAACCAGACTTTACCTTAACCTTCTCAAAATTTTCATCCAGATTAGCAATAGGCATTTTACCTTTTATTTTTGAAGTGGTTTCCTTTTGTTTAGTCCCAGATTCAATAGTTTGACATGTGGAATCTGGATCACTTACAAGAGGAGTAAACACCACATGATCCTTGATTGGGTTGTTATTTATTGGTTTGCTTTTGGCATTCAACAAGGTCTCATGTGGTGGTGGAACCACTTTATAACCCAATCCCTCCCTATTGTTTCGTTCTCTCACTAAGTGTTGGACAATGTGAGAAGAACTTGTCCAATTATGAAGTGTTTGTTTTAATGAATTTACCTCTACTTCCAAAACTGCTTTTTGTTATTTAGTGTCTTCTAGGGAGTTTAAATAGAACTTAATGTCATTAGCTTGGTTAAAAGCCACAACTTCGGTTTCCCTAAGTTGTTTATTCAAAAGTTCTATCTTTTCTTTATAACTGTGTACATTTTGATTTAAAATTCTATTTGCTTCTGTGCACAGTTGTAAATCATTTTCTAAGCTATCATTGTGATCTAATAACCTAGCTAGTTTTAAGTCTATGCTTTCCTTAAATTTATTACATTCAATGCATGCATGACTATCAAATAGTTGGTCTGTGGTACTAACCTGAGAAGGTGCGGTTGAATCAGCCATCAAAGCAGAGTTTGACTTTTCTGGTGCTGGTGATTCAGAACATTTTGCACTTGTTCCTTCTTCAGGCAGGTGATCGACCACATTCGCAGTTTCTTCATTATTTGACATCGTGAGTTCCACTGCAATATCCCCTTAGCTTGCTGAGTCGTCATCTAAATCCTCAACACTAGCAATGTTGGACTCTCCTGGAGACACAAACCGAAAGCTCCAATCTTGCCCTTCATCATCATGAGCCGTCAAGGCTTTAGGATCCTTGCTTGATGATGTAGGACTACTTGTGGGTTTATCCTGACGATTGAAGGATGAAAATGGATTCCCATTTCCCGTCTTCTTGGGCTTCACACATTCACGCTTGAAGTGCCCCTTTTCCCCATAGTTGAAGCAGGTAACTTTGGTCTTGTCAAAACCAAAAGTTGTGTCCTTAGTGGCAATCAAGTTCTGTCCGGTTTTCTTCACAAACTTCTTAGCTCTCCGGACAGCACTTGCTAAGGCCCAGATGATGTCCATTCTCTCCAGCACTGTCTCGTCTACCTGTTCGTAGTCCTCATCTGCCAGATGGAAGTTCCCAATTTTCCTAGCAACTAGTCCATCATAGGAGTGAACGACAGCTGCTAAGAGATCCATGTGCACTTTTGCAACCTCTACTGTGACATTCCTGAGATTCTTGGTCTTTAGTTTTGTAGCATTGGCTTAGGTACAAGACGACCATGACGTGTCAGATCCTGAAGTAGTAGCTAAAGATGGAGCAGCGGAACTCGACACAAATGCCGTTTGAAGTGGTGCTCCAGATATTTTGGATTGTGGAGTTGAGTTGTACAGTGACGGATTCTGATCATATGAAGACTTTTGGGCCCTGTACTTCATCCTCAACTCTTCCTCTCTCAACTTCAGAATGAAATCGTTGATATCTAACTTCGCCAGCATATCATTCTGTTTGAGGTTGGATACAAAGGAGACCCACTTCTGTGGTAACCCATCTACAAAGTTTGACACTTTATGTTCCATAGACGTAACTCCATGAGTGTGTAGCTCACTCATCAAGTGGTAGAATCGATTGATGATGTCATCCAAGCTCTCCATACCCATTGACAAGAAGTTGTCCAACTCCTTCTTCAACGCTTTAGCCTTTAGAGCTTTTAATGACGCATTCCCGTCATACCGTTTTTCCAATGCATCCCACAACTTCTTTGCTTGCTTGTTATCATAAAATTGATGGAAGATGTCCTTAGGAATTGACTGAGTTAGCAATGCATATACTTTCTTCTCAGTATTGTACTTTAGCTTTTGGCCATCAATGATGCCACCTAAGGTAAGTTTGACTCCATCTGCACCTACAGGCATGCTAGACCCTGTCTCTATCGACTCCCACAGATTGGGATCTACTCCATTTAAGTAGATCTCGAATCGTTGCTTCCATTGTGGGTAATCATCTAATGTTATGTGCTTAGGGGGTTTATTGTGATTCCCCAGTTCATTTTCCAGAAGCAATAGATTCTGGATCCTTGAGTCCCTCCCTGCAGTGAACGCTAAATATTGATCCTCAATTACTATCAACTTTGGACTTTAGAACAACCTGTTTTACTTGTGTGAATGAAGGTGTGCGATTGGACAATTCGTGCGATTAAATAATGCGGATGGCTCAAACGTGCGAATGAACCAATGCGGATGGCTCAATCGTGCGAATGGACAGGTGAGGATGAACAATGCAAATAGGCAGTTCAGTCGTACGAATGAATGAACGACTAAGTTCAATCGTGCGTATGAGGGATGCGGATGGATTCAGTCGTGCGATTCAGTCAATCGTGCGATTGAAGCTGCTGAATTTTGAGTATTCGAAGGTTTAAGGTATTTTGACGCAAAAACACGAATTTCTCATGAACCCTAAAACACTGTTATACACAAAAAGATTGCGTATTTGAGTGAAAAACACGATTTTTATATCAAAATCGATTGAATCACACGTAATCTAGAGCCAAGGCTCTGATACCACTTGTTAGGACCGTGTACGAGACGGAGTACTAACTGATTTACGTGTATACCAACTCAAATAGTGCGGAATCCTATTTGATTGGCGATCCAATCTGTGAGAACGCACGTAGAATTGATCTTTGATTGAATCTAAACGTTAAGAACAATTGCAAAACGATTTACTGCGATCTATGAACTTGGAACATGTTCTCTGAAGTCTCTGGACGGCTAGGATACGATTTATTACGTAGAGATTCGATTTGTTATGTTTTCCACGAATTAAGTGGTATTTATAGGTTAGGGTTTCTCATTCGTGCGACTGAACCATTAGCATGGTTCAGTCATGCGACTGAGTCATGCGGTTGATCCATTCGCAAGACTGAGTGTTTAGCCGTGCGACTGAGTCAATCTCATGTCACAATCGTGCGACTGATCCAGTCTCTTGGTTCAGTCGTGCGACCGGTTCATTAGCATGAAGTTGTTAATGCATATGGTCCATTAGCATGGGCCATTCGCATTAGAACTTCACATGACTAAGTTTAAACATATTTCTCAACCATTCTTGACTAAGAACTATGTAAACAACCATAAACCGATATAGTTAGTTCAATCATACATTATCATTCATTAAGCAATGAATATTCAACATAATAAGCATAACCACAAAATATATTTCATTCAGTACCCATTCTATTACATATATGAAAGACATTTTATATTTGAGCTCCTAAACTAGGTACACATGTATCTACAGCCTGGCACCAACATCGGGACAAGCGACAAAGATCCCAACTGTATACTACACCCCAAACGTATGCACAAAGCGGATACTGGGCCGAAGATCATAAATGACTTCCATAAAGCACATAGCCTGGCACCAGCACCGGGATGAGTAACCAATATAAACCATGTACTATATCACTGGTCAATCACAAAGACTGGACCCATGCGTGTATCCTTAATGGTTAGCTACACCACACACAGTTGAGCTTACGACATTTTAGAGTTATGCACCTCCGTACATTTTTCTTGCATGCGTTTCTATACTTTCTCTTTCATTAAAGCATGCATTCTATCATTATGTTCCTCTTTCATTTTCTTTCACGTTACGTTACATAATACTTTATCATTTCTTCACATCTATAACACATATAGCCAATTGAAGGATAAACATACATCATAATAAGGAACATCAACATGCATAGTCAACATCATCATAGAGGGCATCATGCAAACCTAACATACATCATACATACCATCATGCATAAGCATCAAACATACATCGTAATATGCCCATCATAATATCTATAACCTCAAAAGTCAGTATACATGAACCCCCAGGAACATCCCAAGTCAAATCCTAAATCTCACTTTTCCCTAGAATGTCAAAAGTATTAAGTGTTCATCCGCATTTGTCTTAGTTCATCCGCATTTGTCTTAGTTCATCTGCATTTGTTTTAGTTCATCCGCATTTGTCTTAGCTCATCTGCATTTGTCTTAGTTCATTCGTATTTGTCTTAGTTCATCCGCATTTGTCTTAGTTCATCCGTATTTGTCTTTTACTTCATCCGCATTTCTTGTACTTCATCCGCATTTCCCCAATACTCATCCGCATTGACTTACTTTATGGAAAATGGTCATCCGCATTGACTATTCATCCACAGTAACTGTACATCCGCATTTACTCCATCCGCATTCACTTACTTTGTTATCAATGCCCATCCGTATTACTATTCATTCGCATTTCTTTTAAACACTTGGGCAAATTCTAAACCTTAGACATCTGAGCCCTAACCATAAGATTTCAGTTTCCAAACACCATATATCATGTTCTAAACTTAAATCTTGCCTTCTAAGCCTTAGAAACACACCCATAACTCCATCAAGAATGAACATAGCCCAACATCACATCATAACATCATCATACACACATCATACATACGGCTAAAAACCCAGTTTTATAAAACATAAGTTCATGCATTTCCAGCCCTAAAATCAGTTAAAAACCAGTAAAAGAGGGGTTCTAGAACGCACCTTTGCAGCTCTTGAGTATGGCTTCTTCCAAACTCATTTGCAATTGAGTTCAACCACCTAGAAACCCACTAAAACATAAACACATACAAACACACATAAGCATAAACCTAAGGATATGACCAGTCAAGAACATCATAAACACATGAATTTTCTTACCTTGAATTCAAATTTTCAGTTTGTTCTTCTTCAAACCCGAAAGCTTTCTGCTCTTTTCTTTCTGTCTCTCTAAAAACCATAGATCTGGGTGTTGTAAGGGGAGAGTGGGTGTTGTAAGGGGAGAGTGGGCTGGAATGCCCACTTTACACCCACTTTTTCAAACTTTTGTCCTTTTTGACACTTTTTACACCTTAACTTAGGTAAAATATCTTTTCTTTCTTTTTCTTCATTTTATTCTTTCTTTCTTAGTCTTTAAAAATAACCGAGCATTACAATTCCACCCACCTTATATAGGTGTCGTCTCTGAAACCTGTTATTCCTCAAAGAATTGTGGGTAATGATGTCTCATCTCTTCTTCAGTCTCCCATGTAGACTCGGATCCCTTCCTATGCTTCCACTGTACACGCACAAGAGGAACCACTTTATTCCTCAGCCTCTTCTCCTTTCCATCAATGATTGCCACTGGTTGCTCCACATAATTGAGCTGTTCATCTACTTCGATATCCTCCAGTGGAACAATCACATCTTCATCTGCTAGACACTTTCTCAGATGAGATACATGGAATGTCGGGTGAATTCCACTTAACTCATGTGATAACTCTAATCTATAGGTCACCTCTCCTACTCTAACAATGACTCGGAAAGGCCCTATGTATCTCGGGTTCAACTTGCCATGCTTTCTGAACCGAATGGCACCCTTCCAAGGTGAGACTTTAAACATAACCATGTCACCCACCTAGAAGTCAATCGGTCTACGTCGTTTATCAGCATACAAATTCTGACTATCTTTGGCTGCCTTCATGAAGGCCTTAATCTTTTCAAGCTTCTCAGTCGTAGCCTCGATCACCTCGACGCTCCCTTACTCTTTCTGACCAATGTCGCCCCAACACACGGGTGTTCGGCATCTCCTACCATATAGCATCTCATAAGGGGGCATACCAATGCTGGCATGATAACTGTTGTTATATGAGAACTCAGCTAACGGCAAGTGGTCATCCCAACTTCCTCTAATATCGATAACACAAGCACGAAGCATATCCTCCAACGTCTGAATGGTCCTTTCTGACTGACCATCAGTTCGAAGATGATAAGCAGTGCTAATATGTAACCTCGTCCCCATCACGTCGTGGAATTTCTTCCAAAATTTAGATGTAAACCGGGTGTCACAATCAGACACAATAGACACCGGCACACCATGACGAGTCATAATTTCCTTGATGAATAGATCAGCCAACCTTCCAGATGAATATGTCTCGTGGATCGGTAGGAAGTGAGCACTCTTCGTCAAACGGTCAACTATCACCCATATGGCATCTTATCCTTTCGGGATACGCGGTAGCTTCGTAATGAAGTCCATGGTGACGTGTTCCCACTTCCACTCCGGTATATCCAAAGGTTGGATCTTTCCATATGGCTTCTGCTGCTCCGCCTTCACTTGCAAGCAAGTAAGGCACTTACTCACATACACCACATCACGCTTCATACCCGGCCACCAATAGTCTTTCTTCATGTCTTGATACATCTTTGTAGCACCCGGATGAATAGAGTATCGAGTCTTGTGAGCTTCGTCCATAATCTTCATGCGTAGATCCCCAAAATGAGGAATCCACATCTGCCCAAATCTGGTCTTAGCACCAAGTGTGTTTTCACCCAACTCCGCGACCAGACCTCTCATTCTTTCAGAGTTAAGATGATTTTCTTTCAATGCTTCATTTTGAAACTCTTTGACTTGCTTCATCACATCCGAGGTCATGATCAACTGATAAGCTTTCACCCAAATCGGCTTGGGTCTCTCCTTCTAGCTAAGGGCATCCGCCACCACGTTGGCTTTGCCCGGATGGTAATGGATCTCGCAATCATAATCGTTTATAAGCTCCAACCATTTTCTCTGCCTCATGTTCAAATCTTTCTCCTTGAAGAAGTACTTCAAGCTCTTGTGGTCGGTGAATATGGTGCACTTTGTACCATATAGGTAGTGCCTCCAAATCTTTAGCGCACGACTGCTAGCTCTAAGTCATGAGTAGGATAGTTGACCTCATGAATCTTCAACTATCAAGATGAATAGGCTATAACTTTTCCCTTTTGCATTAAAACACACCCTAACCCCGAGTAGGAAGCATCATAATAAACCACCAGATCTTCACTTCCATCGAGTAATGACAGAACATGAGCTTGAGTCAACCTTGTCTTCAATTCCTCGAATGCCTTTTCTTGACCTTGACCCCATACGAACTTCACATCTTTTCGGGTCAACTTAGTTAGTAGAGAAGTGATTTTAGAAAAGTCTTGGATGAATCTTCTATAGTAGCCCGCCAAACCCAAGAAGCTACGGTTCTCGAATGGCGTCTTTGGAGTCTTCCATTGCATCACCACCTCCACCTTTGTTGTGTCCACCATATGACCAAAGAATTGAACCTCGCCAAACAAGAATGCGCAATTGGAGAACTTGGCGTACAACTTCTCCTTTCTCAACGTCTCCAAAACCTCCCGAATGTGACCGACATGCTCAATCGCGTTCTTCAAATAAATCAGAATATCATCAATAAACAAAATCACTGATTTATCCAACATTGGCCGACACAATCGATTCATTAGATCCATAAAAGCAGCTGGTGCATTGGTCAAACCAAAAAACATGACAAGAAACTCGTAGTGACCATAACGCGTGCGAAAAGCTGTTTTAGGGACATCCTGCTCTTTCACCTTTAACTGATGGTACCCCGATCGAAGGTCTATCCTTGAAAACCAACTGGCACCATGAAGCTAATCAAACAAGTCATAAATTCTTGGTAAAGGGTATTGGTTCTTTATCGTGAACTTATTCATATCACGGTAGTCTATACACATCCTCATACTACCGTCTTTCTTTTTCACGAACAAGACTGGAGCACCCCAAGGAGAGATACGCGGTCTAATAAACCCTTATCAAGCAGCTCTTGCAACTGCTCCATCAACTCTTTCATTTCCGTCGGAGCCAGCCGATACGGTGCCTTGGCAACAAGTTGGGCACCCGATATTAGATCAATCTGAAACTCGATCTCTCTATCTGGTGGCACTCCTAGTAACTCTTCTGGGAACAGGTCTAGAAAGTCACACATAACCGCTACCTCAGATAGTTGTGGTGTTAGTGTATCCACATCCTTTACATAAGCCAAGTAGGCACTACACCCACGCCTCATGCACTTTCCTGCCACCACCATTGAAATTACTTTCAGGACCATCGTGACCCGATCCCGATAAACAGTTACCGAACTCCCGTCAGGCGTTGTCAAACGAATCATCTTCTTACGATAAACAATGTTTACCTCGTAGTTCGCTAACCAATCCATCCCGAGAACCACATCGAAACCACCTAAGGTCATCACGAATGGTCTAACCGGAAACTTATGACCTTCTAATTCCACATCACATTCTTCTATCACCTCAGAGATTCTGGTAAACTTACCAATGGCAGTTTCTACATCGAAGGGCACATCTATATTCTTACTACTAACAGGCAGTTTAGCACAGAAAGCAGCTGAAATGAAACTTTTATTAGCACCAGAATTGAATAACATAGAGACTAAAGTTTGGTTTACTAGAAACGTACCTGACACAACATCAAGGTCCGTCCTAGCCTCCTTCTGTGTCATCGTGAACGCTCTAGCACTCGCCCTCGGTCCTTCACCTCCATCCTTCTTCACCCCAAAACCCTTAACCCTTGTCTTCTTGCAATCCCTGCTCATGTGACCTTCCTCCCCACAAGAATAACACTTCCTCACACCGTAGTTCTTCACCACATGTCCGGTTCTTCCACAACGAAAACAGACATAGGTTCAAAATTTACATTCCCTTGGTGTGTTCTCGTCCACACTTGACACACCTTCTCGACCCTACACCGGAGGTGACCACACGCCGGTCATCCACCCATGCACCCTTGTTACTTGGAGTGGCCCTGCCATGCCCAAACCTCTTTCTGTTCCAATTCCAATCTCCACCATTCTTCTTACCACCTTCAACCACCACCACCGTTCTTTAATCATACAACCTTCCCGCCAAATCAACCGACGACCTAAACGTGCTCGGCCGAGCGGCGATCATGTGCCTACGGATATCTGTCGGCAAGCCTTGATTATACCTTTTAATCTTTCGTGACAAGGGTGTCACCTGATCAGGCACCAGCCATGCCATCTCGTTAAACTTGGTGGTGTACTATAGATGTGTCATCGTCCCCGCCTCTAACTGCAGGAATTCCCTCTCTACCTTGTCCATCTCCCTATTAGGACAAAACTCCTCAATCACCAACTTCTTTAGCTTAGACCATCTCATCCTCCCAATAACCCGACTACCCTCAGCTTAGACAATATTGTCCCACCAGCATAAAGCTGAGTCCACGAAAGAGTGGGCCACAAACTTCACTTTATGATCCTCCCGGCACTCGCTGATGTTCAAAACAACTTATATTTCTCTCACTCACCTGTGAGCAGCAGCAGCAGTGCCGTTACCATCAAAAGTAGGGGGCTTGCATCATTGAAACACCCCGCAGTTACAGCCTCATGCCGCCTCCGGAACAAGCTCTTTTTCTTCCTCTTCTTCTTCATCATCAGACAAAACCGTCTCAGTCTCGGGCTGTCTTCTTTCGCCCGTAGGTCTACTTCTTTCCTTCCTTTCTCCTTCCCTCACCGCCTTGATAACTTCGGTCACCACAGACGGTAAGATTGTCTGCATGACCTGATGCACCTCTTTGACAACAGCCTCCTCCACCGAGGCCCTTAAGTTAGCACTCTCATCAATGCCCTCTGGATGAGGGGTCTCAGGTTCTTCATGAACCACCCTTTTGGCTCTAGGCCTTCCTCTCGTGACCCATGGTTCACCACCATTTCCACCACCACCACGTGAAGCTTTTGATGATCTACCACCGGCCATCCTCTAACTCACACTGAGAGATTTAAACACCAACATGATTATTCAAGGGAACAACTCAGTTTATATCAAGTATAGTAAGTCCCTAATTACGTTGGCGAACTGTGATTAGCCACTTACTTTACTCTTCATACACCCAAGCATTACCTATCCTGACTACATCAGTTCTAAATCTACAAGCAGCACATAAACCACATCCCATGTGCAGATAATAGCGGTTAATCACTAAGAAAATACATGATGGCACGTAGCTATTCGGACTGGCATCCCTTCCCTTACGGTCCCATTTTCAGTTTAAGTTAAGGTTTATTTTGAAATTTTATCCGTTTCACTTAAACTTTGGCTCTGATGCCAACTTGTAAGGCCCTGTTCCCGGGACGCTTACAGCTGGCCAATCATTGCTCACAAAACATACAATTACATTTAACTTTCATAAAAACATCGTAGCGGTTAATTAAAATAACTTTTCATTTCATAATAACTGCTTTTGGAAGTTAATACAATCGTTCATTACACATTTTCATTTGTTCGCATTATAATGCAAAAACAGTAACAAAATAATGCTATCCAAAAGAGCCAAGTAGCTGCCCCACGCCATCCTCAGCAATGCTCACCTGCCAACTGGAAAAATGCATAAAATGTTAGCGTTGCTGAGTGAGTTCAAGTTTTAATATAAAACATACTTTACTATTTTAAATCATACTATACCTTCGTAGATAATATCATTATTATCCTCTTTACTATCCATCACTTTCTTTCATTATCTCTATATCTCTTTTCGAATCAGTGTCATCAGCTATACCCCAAACGTATGCACAAACTGGGTACTGGGCCGAAGATCATAAATGACTTCCATAATGAACATAGCCTGGCACCAGCATCGGGGCAAGCAACAAAGATCCTAACTGTATACTACACCCCAAACGTATGCATAAAGAAGATACTGGGCCGAAGATCATAAATGACTTCCATAATGCACATAGCCTGGCACCGCCACCGAGGTGAGTAATTACTATAAACCATGTACTATATCACTGGTCAGTCACAAAGACTGGACCCCTGCGTGTATCCTTAAGGGTTAGCTACACCACACGCAGTTGAGCTTACGAATTTTTAGAGTCGTGCACCTCCGTACATTTTGCTTGCAAGCCTTTCTATACTTTCACTTTCATTAATGCATGCATTCTATCATTATGTTCCTCTTTCATTATCTTTCACTTTACGTTACATAATACTTTATCATTTCTTCACAACTATAACACGTAAAACCACTGGAAGGATAAACATACATCATAATAGGAACATCAACATGCACAGTCAACATTATCATACAGGGCATCATGCAAACCTAACACACATCATACATACCATCATTCATAAGCATCAAATATACATCATAATATGCCCATCATAACATCTATGACCTCAAAAGTTAGCTTACATGAACCCCCCGGAACATCCCAAGTCAAATCCTAAATCTCAGTTTTCCCCAGAAAGTCAAAACTAATATAAGTGCTTATCCGAATTTGTCTTAGTTCATCCGCATTTGTCTTAGTTCATCCGCATTTGTCTTTTACTTCATCCGCATTTCTTGTACTTCATCCGCATTTCCCCGATACTCATCCGGATTGACTTACTTAGTGGAAAATGCTTATCCGCATTGACTTACTTAGTGGAAAATGCTTATCCGCATTGACTATTCATCAGCACTAACTGTTCATCCGCATTTACTCCATCTGCATTGACTTACTTAGTGATCAATGCCGATAAGCATTACAATTCCTCTGCATTTCTTTTAAACACTTGGGCAAATTCTAGACCTTAGATGTCTGAGCCCTAAACATCAGATTTCAGTTTCCAAACACCATCTATCATGTTCTAAACATAAATCTTGCCTTCTAAGCCTTAGAAACACATCCATAACATCATCAAGCATGAACATAGCCCAACATCACATCATAACATCATCATACACACATCATACATACGGGTAAAAACCCAGTTTTATAAAAACATAAGTTCATGCATTTCCAGCCCCAAATCAATTAAAAACCAGTAAAAGAGGGGTTCTAGAACTCACCTTTGCAGCTCTTGAGTATGGCTTCTTCCAAACTCATTTGCAATTGAGTTCAACCAGCTAGAAACCCACTAAAAACATACCCGAACACATACAAACACACATAGGCATAAACCCGAGGATATGACCAGTCAAGAACATCATAAACACATGAATTCTTACCTTGAATTCGAATTTTTAGCTTGTTCTTCTTCAAACCCGAGAGCTTTTTGCTCTTTTCTTTCTCTCTCTCTCTAAAAACCGCAGATCTGGGTGTTGTAAGGGGAGAGTGAGCTGCCATGCCCACTTTACACACACTTTTTTAAAATTTTGTCCTTTTTTACACTTTTTACCCCTTAACATGGGTAAAATATCTTTTCTTTCTTTTTCTTCACTTTTTTGTTTCTTTCTTAGTCTTTAAAAATAACCGGGTGTTACATGGCTGTTTGATCTTGATTTAGTTACCAACTGTTTTAACAAACTTTGTGAGGCTGTTTTAGGATCTGCAAATATCTTATTAACAGGTGATCCTAACCTAAGTTTTGAGCTGAGAAGACCTTCAAGTCATACATCTTCAGCTCCAGTTGTAACTACCTTTGCAAATAAAGTATCTATCAGCACCACAATGACAAATTTAGCTCATACATTTAGGATGCCTTAAAATTCCAGCTCAGAGGCTCCATAACCAGATGAAAATACTTCAAATGTAGAAGAAAACAATGGAGGTGGTGACAGTGATCAGGACTTTCTTAATGCTGATAACCACTCCATAGATGACAACATCAATGATGTCACACACTTATTGGATCAAGTTTCTCTTGATAAGTGTGCTGATGTAGTGGGAGAAACATCTATGCCAGATCTAAAATTTTCAAATTTAGATCTTTCTCAACAACTTGGTGTGATCCCTCAGCTAAGGATCCACAAGTCTCACCCCACCACAAACATCATTGGA
>BJCM01241520.1:0-17335 GCA_018326385.1 Flaveria bidentis | reverse complement strand
TCTTCTTATGAACAGATGGATAATCGATTTGCGAGAGAACACAATGTGTGTGCCTTCTTAAACCCTGACAATCCTGTTTCAGAAGGGTGTCAAGAAATTATCTGATATCTAAGAAGATGGAGGCTGTTCTATGCCTTATTAGTGGAGCCTGTGATTCATCAATCACATATCACTGATCTCTAGAACTTTGCACACATAGAAGAAGATGGTGAAGTTATTGTGGCTAATGTGAAGAATCGACGACTGAGAGTCGATGAACAGACAATAAGAAGGGTTCTTGAGTTGGGAAATGTCAAAGCTGGTCATCCTGATGTGTTCGAAAATGAATACATAGAGAAAGTTTTTCTTCTGATGGGGTATGATGGTGATTTCGACAAGGGAGAAATCAAGAAAGGAAGACTCTGCAAGCCGTACAGATTTGTCTGCCACACTTATCTTAAGTGCATCTCAAACAGAAAATTTGGTCTGGACAGATTTTCAAGGCATATTTCTTATGGGATTATTGGCGTTTTTGAGGGAAGAACCTACAATTACTCAGTACATCTTCAACTACTTATATGATCACATCAAAGTGCAGAAGGCTGATAAGATGTATATGTTTCCAAGGTTTCTGCAACTGATCATTAATGCTGATTTTCCTGGAAGTACTGTGGATGGTGGTGTATTCGTTCAAGCACACCTTGGTAGATCAGTACTGAATAAAATGTCTGGGAAATATGAAGGAGGAGACATGCCCATGTTTGCACATGTGGTTGATGCTACTGCAAATATTCCTCAAGAGCTTGTGTGGGAAGATCAACAAGAGAACTCTCAAACCAACTCTGTTCAAGACACTCACTCACTAGATATATCACCAATATATCAGCAACCTCATCCATCCCCACCCCAACCACAATCATCAGCTAGCAAAAATACAGAACCAATCTCTCCAATTCAACATCAATCACCAAATCAACAACAATCATCCCAACCACAATCACTAGCCAGCCAAAACACAGAACCAATCTCTCCAATCCACTATCAATCACCAAATCAACAACAAACATCCCAACCACAATCACCAGGCAGCCAAAACACAGAACCAATCTCTCCAATTCACCATCAATCACCAAATCAGCTTCAAATGCAACTTTATCAACAACCTCCAAATCCAGAAAATTCAGCCACTAATAACATTTACACTAGGGAGACAGAGCTAGCCTCACAAGAAAGTACAGTTCAACTGTCATTATCCAAAACTGAATCCCTTGTACTCTCAAATGAAACTAAACCAGTATCTCCGGTCACTGACCATCAACAATAACAACAACAACAACAACCACATCAAGAACCAGAAGATCAAGTTATTGATGACAGTTCAAGCTGAGCAAGTGTAGCATATAAAGAAGTAACACATGATGAGATTGCTTCTCAATATGTGGAAGGAGAAGAAGAAGCAAACTATGTTGATGTGATTGCATACAATGAAGATGATCTAAGTGATAATGACATCCCTTTAAGCAAAAGTTATTTGGTAGCAGAGTAGAACAAACTTGTAGTAAAGTCCAACTTCAGAAAGCAAAGGATTAAGGAGCTGAAAGGAATAATTGCAAGAAAGGATGAACTGCTGATGCAACTAGAATCAAGAATCAAAAGCTTGAGAGAAGATGTCGTGTGCAATAATGAAGTGATAAATGCCCTTCTTCAACAAGACTCTGAACTTAAAGAAGCAGTAAAGAAAGAGAAAGATGAAATTGAGAAGCTAACAGTGAAAATTGATCAAATGAATGACACTCTTTATGATCAATCAGCTTTGTTTAGAAGAAAAGAAGAAGATATGGATGAACTGAAAATCAAGATATGTGCTCTTGAATCAAACCAACTAAAGAAACCTACTGAATCTTCTAAGCAACTCATTCAATACTCAAGGAAGAAGTATTTGGGCTTAACAAAGATTCAAGTAATCAATGTTGAAGATTCTCCTAAACGATCAAGGCATACCTATTCTGAGCTCACTCCTTCTATGGAAAATTCATCATTAAAGCAAGCTGCTATTGATGAATCTGAGAGTGATGCTGAATGGAAAGAGCTGATTGAAGATGAACCTAACAAAGCTCAAGAAGAATCAAAGACTGATGTTCTTCTTACAACAAAAGACATCATGGAAGAGAGGCCTGAGTCTGCTATGTTTATGACCCTGGTCAACCATGGATTTCCATATGACATGGTTGAAAGGATGAATATGTCTAAGATGAAGAACACATTGAAGAGTTTGAGCTTGCAAGATTTATGATTCTTAACTGTGATTATGAGGCATTCACAACATTTCAAGCCATTCAGAAAATCAAGAAAGATCTAGGCCATTGTGACACTACTAAACTCAACAAGTACAATATGGTATGTTGGCTTCAGGGACACAATTACAAGGCTCATGAGCTTAAAGGAAGAAGTGTTGCTGAACCAAGAAGAATGATGGAACATGTAATGAATGTTGAACTTAATACTGGAGTCAGATTCAGAACTGAAGCTCCAAAACCATCATTTGAGCAACAAAGCAAACTCTCTGCTAATCCTATAACTGTTGAATCTAAAGATCAACACAAAGGCATAGACAAACTGATCAAAGAACCAAGTGCAGTCATTCCTGGCAAAGTGTGGCCATTAGGGACAATTGTTAGAGAAATCATTGAACAGAAATCAACTCTCATAGAGCTATATGATCATATCTCAACTCCTAGTTTTGAAGAAGAGAACAGGATCATGTACTAGAAATTTGATCCAGAATAGGACTTTGCAATTATCAAGAGAACCTCCGGAAGAATTCAATATTTTCATGATACAGAGGCAGTGCTGAGACTTCATGAGAAAGACGTCAAGGATATGCATAATCTTACAATGTTTGACTATCCAATTCACTCAAGGGGAAGAGATTTCTCTGTGTTGGTGGGAAAGTTAAAGACAAAATTTAAAGATGATGTGATTAGAGAAGCAAAAAGAGAGGATGTTGAGCACAAAAGAAGATTAGAGAGAAATAAAAGATCAGGCACCAACTCATCCTCATTAGTTGATGATGAATTTCTAAGGAGAGTTGTTTGGTCTAACAGGAAAACAGCAGCCATCAAAGTCATTGGAGGAAATCAATACACTATTACCATAACTGAGTCGAGATATGTTTAAAAAACAAAAGAACTGGTGCTACTAAGGAAAGCTGATGGAAGGAAAGGTGACAAAATAAGAATCTTCGACCCTGTAGAGATCAAAATGCTTCATCCAAGCTACACATCATTCTTACATGATAAATTCTTCCTAAAGCTGACAGATGAAAAAGCTCAGAATGATTTATGCTTATACATTCATATGATACAAGTTGTGGATAAGCTGCATGCCAAAGCATACAAAAAAAGAAGATATAATGCTAGGATGCTGAAGGGAGCTAACATTGAAGATATATCAGAACTGAGAATCTCAGAAAAAGATGAACTGGAGATTGTTAACAACCAATGTGTTGTAGAAACCCTCACCACTGAAGAAGATGTATTGGGGTTGAAATTTGAGACACTTCAGAGGATATGCAGAATGGAGATCAAGTACAAATACAATGATCAAAAGGATGCAGTATCATATTTCAACAAGAAAATGGTTTCAAGATTAAAGGAGCTTTCTTTTTTGAAGAACTGATTACAAGTATCTAAGCCTAAGGGAGAGTATTGTTAGGTCTAGGATCAGTAGATCTAGTCCATTTTGTATAGGCTTAGTACTTGAATTAATACCTGTAATGAATGTTTGTAATTCATTATTGTGTATGCATTAAATGTATAGGTTAACCCATTTATATGTGTGTTGATTTATGTATGGTTGCCCGTACAAACATTATACTTGGTCAATTTCTGAAATTGACCAAGTGTAAGAAACATTTGCGGAAGAGCAAAACATCTGCGGAAGAACAAAACATCTACGGAAGACAATATTCCTGCGGAGTCCAAACACTTGTATAATACAAGTGTTACAAGTCAACAAGTCAACAAGGAGTTTTGCGAATCCTAAGAAATCCGATGATTCCTTAACAGAAACATTTCAAATCCCAAGAGATCCGTTGTTTCCTATAAAAGAAACATAATTGTCTATATAAATGGATCCTAGGTTTCGAATCATGGACGACTTTGATGGCAAACATCCAAGCAACAATACAATCACCAAACATCACATCACACAAATCAAAACCCTAGGAGCCGTCACATCATTAGAACACAAAATTCTATATCATTCATTCATTATTTGTAATCATTAGCATGTTTTAATGAAATACTTATTATTCGTTAATTGTGTTTCTTTTAATGTGTTTCTTTCAATGGTTATTGATATTGAATTTTATTACAAACAATTAAACCAAGGCAACGTTCATTCCGCAAACATTGACGTGTCTATGACCAACACTGATAATTCCTGGTTGCGATCTTTCGATTAACACAATGTTTGCTTCTAAATCCACTAGCCAATCCATCCCAAGAACCAAATCAAAACCACCTATGGCTATTACGAATGGTCTAACCAGAAATTTATGACCTTCTAATTCCACGTCACAACCTTCTATTACCTCGGAAATCCTAGTAGACTTACCTATGGTAGTTTCTACATCAAAGGGCACACTAACACTCCTACTTCTAACGGGCAGTTTAGCACAAAAAAGAGCAGAAATAAAACTTTTACTAGCACCAGAATCAAATAACATAGAAGCTAAAGTTTGGTTCACTAGAAGCGTACCAGACATAACGTCAGGGTCCATCCTAGCCTCCTCCTGTGTCATTGTGAACACCCTGGCACTCGCCCTTGGTCCTTCTCCTCCAGTATTCTTCACCCCGGAACCCTCAGCCCTCGGCTTCTTACACTCTCTACTCATGTTGCCTTCCACATCACAGTTAAAACATCAGACCATACGACAGTCCTTTGCTATATGCCCCGTCTTCCCCATTTGAAACATAAGTTCGATCCCAGCCTACATTCTCCAGCATGCTCCTTCCCACATCTACCACACATCTTTGATCCCGCACCAGATGTGACCTCATGGCGGTCATCCACCCGTGCCTTCTTGTTACCTGTCGGGTCACCACCCCGACCAAACCTCTTTCCACTCCAATTCCAGTCACTACCACCTTCTTGCTACCTTCGGTCACCACCACAGTCCTTTCATCATACAATCTCCCTAACAAATCCACCACCGACCTAAACGTGCTCGGCCGGGCGGTGATCATGTGCCTGCGTATATCCGCCAGCAAGCCCTGAATATACCTCTTGATTTTTTGGGACGAGGGTGTCACTTGATATGGCACCATACGTGCCATCTCGTTGAATTTGGTGTTATATTGTTGATGCGTCATTGTTCCCGCATCCAGCTACAGGAACTCTCTTTCCACCATATCCATCTCTCAGTGAGGATAGAACTCCTCAATTACCAATTTCTTCAACTCAGACCACCTCATTCTCCTAATTGCCTGACTACCCTCGACTTGGACTCTATTATCCCACCAACACAGAGCCGAGTCCACAAACGAGTGGGCAACAAAAATTCACCTTCTGGTCCTCTCGGCACTAGCTGATATTCAGAACAACTTCCATTTCTCTCACCCATCGATGAGCAGCAGCAACAGTGCCATTACCATCAAAAGTAGGGGGCTTGCGCCGTTGAAATGCCCTGTAATTACAGTCTCATGCTACCTCCGGCGTAGTCTCTTCTTCTTCCTCTTCCTTTTCGTCATCAGAGAAAATCGTTTCAGTCTCGGGATATCTCCTTTCTCCCGTGGGTTTACTCCTTTCCTTTCTTTCCCCATCTCTAATAGCACTTATCACTTCGGTCATCACAGACGGTAGGATAGTCTGCATGACCTGATGCACTTCCTCCATAACCGCCTCATTCACTGAGGCTCTTAGATTAGCACTCTTATCTCCGCCCACCAGATGAGGGGTCTCGGGTTCTTCATGAACCACCTTTTCAGCTCTAGGCCTTCCTCTCGTGACCCGTGGTTCAGCACCACGTCCACCACCACGTGAAGCTTTAGAATATCTACCACCTGCCATCCTCAAACACACACTGAAAGATCCAAACACCAATACGGTCATTCAAAGGAACAACTTAGTTTGTGTCAAATATAGTAAGTCCCTAATTACAGTGGCCAGTTGTGATTAGCCACTTACTTTACTCTTCATACCCCAAGCATTACCTGTCCTTCTTACATCAGTATCTAAATCTACAAGCAACACATAAATCACATCATATGCACACATAGTACCGGTTAACATTAAGAAAATAAATGATGGCACGCAGTTACTCGGAATGGCATCACCTCCAATTCCGTTCTATTTTCAGTTTAAGTTAAGGCTAATTTTGAATATTTACCCATTTCACTTAAACTTTGGCTCCGATACCAACTTGCAGGGCCTCGTTCCCGGTACGCGCACAGCTGGTCAATCATTGCTCATAAAAGCTATAATTACATTTAACTTTCATAAAACATTGCAGCAGAATCATCAAAATAACTTTTTCATTATAAATTTTTTTGCAAAATAATACAACATTTGTTACACAATTTCATTTGTTCTTATTACAATGCAAAAACGTTAACAAAAGAATGCCATCCAAATGCCAAGTAACTGCCCCATGCCATCCTTAGCAATGCTCACCTGTCAACTGGAAAATACATAAAAAGTTAGTTTTGCTAATTGACTTCTAGTTTAACATAAAACATACTTTACATTCATTAAACCGTTCTTTACTTTAACATGTGATCACACATCATACGTACACATAGATAATATCATTATTATCTTTATCATTCGTTCGTTAACATCCATTCATACGTTATTCATTACATCTTTTCATTCCATCAAGAAGCATGAACTTTACCCTACCATCATGCATAAAGCTAGTACTGGGGCAGGGTCTATCATAGACCTCCCGTCATGGCGCACAATAGCCTGGCCATAATACCTAGGGTAAATTCAGGTGTACCAATGTCATGTGTGATACCCTCCGTCATGCATAAAGCTGAACTGGGCCGAGGTCTATTATAGACCTCCCGTCATGGTGCACAGTAGCCTGGCCACAGTATCTAGGGTAAGCGACAAAGGTTCAATACAAATGGTCAATCACAAAGAAAGACCCCGATGTGCATCCTTCTGGGGTAGCTAACCCGCATATCGTTGGGGTAACACCCTACATTGGGGCGTGTCCCGACATACTAGGCTTGTAGGATTTTCTTTACTTTCCATCATTGCATTAATTTATCATGTTCCACTTTCATTATCTTCCACTTTATGTTACATAATACTTCCATTTCATTAATTAATGTTTAATGTAAATCCATGGGAAAATAATCATACATCACAAAGAATATAAACAACAGACAACGTCATCATGCACAACATCATACATACAAAACATACATCATGCATAACGATACAACATCATACATCATCATCATGCATAAGCATCAGTCATACATCATAACATGCCCATCATAATATCTATGACCTCAAAAGTCAACTTAAATAACCCCCAGGAATCTTCCCAAGTCAAAGCCTACATTTCACTTTTTCCCAAGAAGTCAGAAAATATTCTAAGCGTTCACCCGCATTCGTCTTAGTTCATCCATATTTCATTAACTTCATCCGCATTTGTCATCTGCATTTCCTTTACTTCATCCGCATTTGTTCACAATTAGACTTTCACATCCGCATTGACTTTCATCCGCATTGACATTCATCCGCATTTCCCATAGTTAGTCAATGCTCATCCTCATTAACTTTCCATCCACAATGACTTTGATCCGCATTACATTCATCCGCATTAACTACACTTTAGCAATAATTCTAAACCCATTCACACCTAAACATCAGATTCAGTTCCCAAACCCCATCTATTATGTTTTAAGCTTAAACTTTATATTCTAAGCCTTAGAAACATAACCATAACATCAACAAGCATGAACACAAATCAAAATCACATCATCACATCATCATACACTCATCAGGTATACGAGAAAAAACCCAGTTTCATAAAAACATAAGTTCATTCATTTCCAGCCCCAAAATCAGTTAAAAACAAATAAAAGAGGGGTTTTAGAACTCACCTTTACAGCTCTTGAGTATGGCTTCTTCCAAACTCATTTGCAATTGAGTTCAACCACCTAAAAACCCATTAAAAACATACCCGAACACATACAAACACACATAAGCATAAACCCGAGGATATAACCAGTCAAGAACATCATAAAACCATGAATTCTTACATTGAATTCGAATTCTTTCTTGTTCTTCCTTCAAAACTAAGAGTTTTCTGCTCTCTTTTCTTCTCTCTATAAAATGTTCGAGAATTTGTGATGTGTGTGACATATGGGTGGCCATACCACCTTTTTACCCCTTAGCTTGGATAAAACATCTTTTCTTTCTTTTTCATTCCTCTTTCTTCACATTATTCTTCTTTCTTAGGCTTTAATAAAATAATCGAGTGTTACAACACAGCGTGCTGAAATTCGTTTCTTTGGATATCCAACTCGAGAGATTTTAGTCGGTTGATCATATCCATAAGTTTTGTGTCGACATAACCTCTTTCTTGCTTTAGTATTTTAACTTGATGATTCCATGCAGACGGAAGAAAGTTAAGAAGCTTTTTAATTTGTTCATGATTACTAAGATTAGGAACATGCTTCTTTAGATTATTTGCCACCTTTAAGAATCGATCAATCAAATCTGACAATTTTTCTTTCTTCATTGTTGCAAAAGAGTCAAACCAGCTTTTTGCCTTTGTGGGATTATCTTATTTAAAATCTTCTGAAGATGACATTTTATTAAAAATTGTGATCAATTAAACACCCCAAAAGTATTTTTCCAAAAATAATTAGAATAATTCTCCCCCGGGAAAAATATTATTTTTAAATGTCACGTTAGAAAATCTTAGCAACTGGGATCAAGCTTATTTTTAAAAATATTATTTTTATAAATCCTTTAAAATCGTTGAATATTTCTTTATCGGTTAAAACTCAATTAATCCCAACTAGTCAATTTTATTTGATTTTTTTATTAGCCTAGACTCTATTTTTATAAATTCATCCCAATATTTAATCTTTACTAGCCCAAATTGTTAAACAAAGCCCAGCCCAATTGTTAGCCCTAGTCTATCTTTTAGTAAGCCCAATTGTTTAACAAAGCCCAACCCAATAAAAAAAACTATCTTACACAACCCAACCCATTAAACACACACAAGAAAAAAACTCTAACAAACCCTAATCCTAACACACAACACAACACAACACACACAACCCTTTAACAAAATCGGATGAGAGAACCCTCTAGGGTTCTTGTGAGCCGCCACCGTCCCACGGTTTCCGGAAACAATCCGGCGAGCTATGAGCGAAACAACCCCAATCCCCGCTAATCTAAACCTCCTGAATCCAATGGTGGCCTTGGTTTGCTATGAAAATCAATAACGATTGAGATATTGAAGAGAGAAGTTCGTGACGGCTAGGGTTCCAGCGAACTTTTCCGGCGAGTCATGGCACGTATTACACATGAATTTCTTCTCTTCATCATTCTGGTTCCAATGGTGGTGGTGGTTCAGTGAGATAGGTAGAAGTGTAGGAGATATTGTTGAAGGAAGGTGGCGGTAGTGATTGAGGATAGTTGCGATTGTGGTTGTGTTGGTCACAGTAGGGAACGAAGGCTGTTGGTTGAGGCAGTTGATTACAATGGTGGTCATGATCTGGTGGTGGTGGTCACGATCTAGTGATGGTGGTAAGATTCACCTGGATCTGCGACGTTAATGGTGATGGCAGCGGTAACCGGTATTCCGGTAATGGCCGTGGATGGTGATGGTCATGCCTATGGTTGAGGTGTTTATGGCAGTAACGATAATGGCCGTATTTCGGTATTCTGGTGGTTGTTGTGATTTAGGTTTTCGGTTGGATTGGTTAGTTATGGTGGTGGAGTTTGAAGGATGAAGGTTTTGGCTCAAAAAGAGTATGAACACTTATTTTCACAGCTTCTTTTGTTTATTAATTTCACAGTTTGAAGACTTGAATTCACAGTGGCTTGAAGTTCTAATTTCGCAACTTTGTTTATATTAATTTTGCATGTTTTATAGTTTCGCCAGAATTTCTAGTTTTGCCGAAGTTGCAGTTTTTCCGGAATAGTTTTGCCGGAATAGTTTTTCCGGAATTATAGTTTCGCCAAAATTTTGCCGGAGTTTCGCCAGACGAAACTGTAATTTCGCCGGAACAGTTTGAACTTTCATTCAAGAATGATGCTAATTTCGTAGCTTGATGATTTGAAGATTTGAAGATCCTCAAGAACACCAAGAACACACAACAGTTTTGAACTTTCGTTCAAATTCCTTGTAAAACTTTATAGATCTAATGATTTTGATGAAGATTTGAAACCTTTTAATTTTAAGATCTAGTTTCTCTCTCTAAACCCCCACTTTCTCTCTCTAAAATTCTGATGAACACCTTCAAGAAATAAGCAACAAATTCTTCAATTCTTCAATGTATTTGATCCAATAAGGCTCTTATACCAAATTGTTAGCTCAGGTTACACACTTGAATCAAATGACATGAAGAATTATAGATCAAACAATGATAATCACAATAAAACCCTTTTGATCAATATTGATTGCGTATGATTTGTATAATGTGAGAACCCCAATCAAATGGTCATTCAACCATTCCAACAACTAATGAAAATTAACCTATTTTTAGTCTATACTAATATTCACTAATTGCACTTAACCCCCTAGACTTAGGCTAATTAATACAAAATTACATATCAAGCATAAAAATGACTAAAAACAAAATAAAATATATTTTTTTTCACACAAAATATATTTATTACAATATAACTCCTAGTGATCTAAATCTTCAAGGTGTTGTCTCGGTTCTTCGTCTCGAACGTGTTGAGTTTGACTTTTGTTGACTTTGCCCATGACGTTGACTTTTGTTGACTTTGACTGTGTTTATAATATAGACTGTTGATACATGTGAACTTAGTTTTGGAGCTTAATGTAATATGTCTATCATGTCTTACATATATGTTATTGAATGGGTATGAATGAAATACAAAGTTTGGTTGATGTTTATAATGTTTAATATTTCATTGATTATTGTGTGATAACTTATAGTGAACTAAATATATAGGTTTGTGGTTGTTATACATAATTTTAAGTCGATAATGATTGAGAAACGTGTTCAAACATAATCGTTTGAAGTTCTCATGCGAATGGACCATGCTAATGGACCATACGCATGAATAGTTCATGCTAATGGACCAGTCGCACGACTGAACCAGGAGACTGGATCAGTCGCACGATTGAGACATAAGATTGGCTCAGTCGCACGACTGAACCTTCAGTCATGCGGATGGATCAATCGCATGATTCATTCGCACGAGTGAACCATGCTAATGGTTCAGTCATATGATTCGAAGACTCTAACCTATAAATACCACTTAATTCATGAAAAAATGTAACAATTCGAATACCTACGCACATAATCGTACCCTATCCGTCCAGAGACTCAAGAATACTTATTCCAAGTTCATAGATCACAGTGATCGTTCTCTAATCATTCGTGACATTTCAATTAATCGTTAGATTTATCTGAATTGTGTTCTGCCTGATTGGATCGCCAATCAAATAGGATTCCGCACTATTTGAGTTGGTATACACGTAGAATCAGTTAGTACTCCGTACGAAAACGGTCCTAACAAGTGGTATCAGAACTTTGGCTCTTGATTTTGTGTGTGATTCGATCGATTTGGTGTAAAAATCATGTTTTTTCATTCAAAAACACCATATTTTTAGTAAAACAGTGTTTTCGACATCTCCATATCTAATAGTTCACGTTTTTTGGCTTACGGCAGATTAGGGTTCATAAAAATTCGTTTTTTTGTATCAAAGTGTTCAAAACCTTCGATTGACTCAATCGCACGACTGAACTCACTCGCGCCTCCCATACGCATGATTGAACTCAGTCGCTCGTCCATTCGTACGTCTTAACAATCTCATTCGCATTGTTCATCCGCATCTGCCCAAACCCACGATTGTTCATCCGCATTTGTCCAACCGTACGATTGGCTCAACCGCATTTGTTCAATCGCACAATTGATTCATTCGGACCTCTCCATTCGCATGAGTGAAAAAGTTTCAATTTGAAATTCAAAGTTAATAAAAATGGAAGATCAGTACTTAGCATTTACTGCCGGTAGGGATTCACGGATCAAGAATTTATTGCTTCTAGAGAATGAAATTGGGAATCACAATAAGCCCCTAAGCTCATAACGTTAGAAGATTACCCACAATGAAAGAAAAGGTTCGCGATATACTTAAATTGAGTTGATCCCAATCTGTGGGAATTAATCAAGACAGGTTATAGCATGGCAGTTGCTACTGATGGAGTTAAACTTACCTTGGGTGGCATGACGGATAGCTAGAAGGTGATGTACAATGCAGAAAAGAAGGTGTATGATTTGTTGACTCAGTCAATTCCTAAGGATATATTCCATCAGTTTTCTGAGAACAAACAAGCCAAGAAGTTATGGGAGGCTCTTGAAAAACGATATGATGGGAATGCGACCTTAAAGGCATTAAAGGCAAAAGGTTTGAAGAAGGAGTTTGATAACTTCTCTTCTATAGGAAAAGAGAGCCTCGATGACATCATCTGCCGTTTCTACCACTTGATGAGTGAGCTGCACACTAATGGGGTAACCACGTCCATGGAAGACAAGGTGTCGAGTTTTGCAGATGGATTGCCAGAGAAGTGGGTTTCGTTTGTGTCAAATCTAAGACAGAATAACATGCTAGCAAAGTTGGATATTAATGATTTCATTCTGAAGCTGAAAGAGGAAGAGTTGAGGATGAAGTACAGGTCTCAAAAAGGATCATATGATCAGAACCCGTCAATTTACAACTCAACTCCTCAACTGAAAAATTCTGGAGCACCACTTCAAACAGCATTCGCGTCCAGTTCAGCCGCTCCGTTTCAAGCCACTACTTCAGGATCTGACACATCAGGGTCATCGTGCACCCAATTTAGAACACCTAAGTGAATTCTACGAAGTTGAAGACCGAGAATCTTGGTAATATTACTTTGGTGGTGGCAAACGAGCATATGGATCTCCTAGCAACTGTAGTTCACTCCTATGATGGTCTAGTTGCAGGGAAGATTGGAAATTGCCATCTCGTCGATGAAGACTATGAGCAGGTAGATTAAACTGAACACGAAAGAATGGATATCAAGTGGGCGTTGGCTAGTGTTGTCCGGAGGGTGAAGAAATTTGAGAAAAAGAAGGGATAGAACTTGATAGCCACCAAAGACACTACCTTTGGTTTTGATAAAACCAAAGAGACTACCTTTGGTTTCGATAAAACCAAGAAGACAGGAAATGGTAATCCATTCTCCACATTCAATCATCAAGACAAATCCACCAATGGGGCTACATCATCAAGCAAGGATCCTAAAGCGTTGACTGCACAAGAAGACAAAGGGCAAGATTGGACCTTTCGGTTTGTATCTCCGGGAGAATCCAACATTTCTTGTGTTGAGGGTTTGGATGACGACTCTACCAATGAAGGTGAAATTGGAATGGAACTAGTGATGTCTAATAATGATGAAACTACAAATATGGTCGATCACCTAAAAGGAGTTCTATCACTCCACCAAGAAGAATTAGTGAACATAAAGTTCAAACCGTAAGCCAGTCGTCTGTTTATCACAAACAGGCCTTACATAAAACTGGCTTATGGAAAGAAAAATCAAGTCCAATGTCTGATAATGAGCACAAAAAGAAGAATGATCTGCCCTCTCCCTAAATGGATAGTGAGTAGAATTTATCATGTGTATGCCTCTGGGTCACCTAAGCCAGTTAAGGCTTGGGTCCCAGTTGGAGCACATATTTTCATATATAGTGTGTTTGTCCCATGTCGAATAGTCTAGCCTTAATTTAATACACCTGATATGTTGTAAACACATGAAACTGGGTCATTCGCAGGAGCATATGTGAATAAGACTTAGTCGTATGACTGAGTCATGTTAATGGACTAGTCATGTGACTGAGAGATGCGATTGGGCCATTCGTAAGACTGAACCATAAGTATGGTCCAGTCGTACGATTGAACCATATACATGGCCCAATCATACGAATGGGTCCAGTCGCATCTGATATGGGCTGAGGCCTATAAATACCAGTTTCATTGTGTAGAGAGATTAAGGGTTTTGAGAGAGTGCCCAAGGCCTAGGTGCTGCCGGATGAGAGGGGAGATCATGCTCGATCTTCTATGCCAAGAGTCGTGATTCTTATGTTGTAACGAGCTTGTAATCATTAGCCTTTATCAATGAAACCATTTTATTATAGTTCGTGTTATTGTTTGTCTCTTGGTTTTGGTTTTGTTTCCATCCGTTAAGAACACGCTTGGATGTCTACCAATCCAGCGACTTCACAATTGGTATAAAAGCCGGTTACTGTTAGAATGATCTAACCATCATTCTAGCAACCCGAGCTCTTGATTTCTGGATCTATTTCATGTTTGTTGACGTTAAACCCAAATCGTGTTCTTCTTGTTTTACTCAGATCTTTTTACGTGTGTTGTTTCTATGTTAAAATCAAACTCGAAACCATGTTCTTATCACCCTTGTGAATCTGATGATGTCAATTTTGTTTCGGTTCATGTAAAATTCACCACATTAGGGTTTTTGTCAGCCCTGGCGGCTGCAGATCTGATAATCTGTGTGCAGATCCGCTCATGTGACTAGAACATGAGTATGGACCATTCATAGGACTAGACCATGCTAATGGACCATACGTATAACTGGACAATGCGACTGGACCAGTCGTATGTTCAGTAGTGCGACTGGACCAGTCGTATGTTCAATAGTGCGACTGGACCAGTTGTATCTTCAATCGCACGACTGAACCATTTGTATTTGTCCAATCGCACGATAGACTCATCCGCATTTGTCCAATCACACTATTGACTCATCCGCATTTGTTCAATCACACGATTGACTCATCCGCATTTGTCCAGTTGCACGAATATATCATTCGTATAATTCATTCACACATATGTGATACTTGTCCTCTATGTCATACGAAAGAACGGTGTTCCAGGCCAAAAAAGAGTCTGGAACTACCTCTTGCAGAGACTTGAGGATGAGCAAAGCACATTTATCTTGAGGTTCTTTTGTCAAATAAGTTTGATGGATACTCCATTATTCGTTAGACTTCCAGAATAGATGAATGTAGTTAGAACACGAAAGAGAGAAGAGAAGATGTCAGCAGTGGGTGTTGATTTTGTGGGGTAGTCAGGAGCATCTGACTATTTATAGGCCAATCAAGTTATATCTATCCACACATAGAGGATTCTCATTCTTAGTAGGAATTCATGTATAGAGAAATTGAAGACGCAATTTGAAAGTGATGATGTAAGCTGGTTTCTGATGATGAATTTGAGTGCATGCTGATTTGTTTGAGATTGTCAGTTGTGGATTGGAACCTTCTACTTTTTGCCCAATACACCATATGAAGACGCAAGGAGAGCAAAACGTTTATATATTAGGATATGCTGAATTTGAGGGGGAAATTTCTACATGTGTTAATGTTAATCAAGTTAGCACGTGTGAAGATTGAAGCAATGGAAAACTGTTCATGTCATTATCTGGAAAAATCAGTCATATGGGGAATCTTGCTACTATGATGGTGTTTGGCAAAGTAAACGAAAGCTTTTGTGCCTAAATTAATTTTCAAGGATACTGTAGCAACCTGACGGATCGGCAACGTTGGCTAATTTGGTTTTTCGTTTGATTCTATTAGAAACTAGAGCAAAGATTGACTGAAGATTGTAAGAGGTGTTATCTACTATTCGCAAGCAACGTCCAAGGGGGAATTTGTTGGAGCATATATTGTCATATATAGTATGTCTGTCGCTTGTCGAATACTCTAGGCTTAATTTAATACACTTGATATGTTGTAAACACATAAAACTGGGTCATTCGCATGAACATATGCGAACGAGACTCAATTGTATGACTGAGTCATGCTAATGGACTAGTGGTGCGACTGAGAGATGCGATTGGGTCATTCGTAAGACTGAACCATAAGTATGGTCCAGTCGTACAATTGAACCATAGGCATGGCCCAATCGTACAACCATAGGCATGGCCCAATCGTACGAATGGGCCCAGTCGCATCTGATATGGCTGAGACCTATAAATACAGTTTCATTGTGTAGAGAGATTAATGGTTTTAAGAGAGTGCCTGGGGCCTAGGTGCTGCCAGATGAGAGGGGAGATCATGCTCGATCTCCTTTTGCCAAGAGTCATGATTCTTATGTTGTAATGAGCTTGTAATCATTAGGTTTTATCAATGAAAACATTTTATTATAGTTCGTTTTATTGTTTGTCTCTTGGTTTTGGTTTTGTTTCCTTCCGTCAAGAACACACTCGGATGTCTACCGATCCAGCGACTTCACAGTCCCTAACCTAAACTAATCATTTCATTTTAATGTGTAGGGTGTTTGCTAGAGTGCTTCTACAAATACCTAGATCATTGATACTAGGGCATCAAGGCACACGACTAGAAATAAAGGAGGTTATATCACAACACAGGGGAAGTGGGAAACCAGAAAGTGAAATTTGATAAGGTAAACTATGTTTAACAACTTCAAAATAATTTACTTTCTGTATCCCAGATTTGTGACAAAGGATTAAAGGTAATCTTTGACAATAAGAAGTGATATGTGTTAAAGAAGGAGTATGTGATACCAGAGGATCACGTCTTAATGTCAGCTTCAAGATATAATGATTTATATGTCTTCGACCTATCAAAGGCCTCCACAACCGATCATCAAGTACAATGCTTCTTGTCAAAAGAAACTGAGAAAGAGTCCTTCTCCTGGCATAGGAGAATGGGACACATTAATCCATGGAAGATGAATCACTAGATCCAGAATGATCTAGTGCGTGGAGTAAATGTCAAGAATTTCCAATTACCGGATTTTTGTGTCCCGTGTAAGAAAGGGAAACAGACAAAGAAGTCTCATAAGGAAAAGAAAGCACATTCAATTGACCTACCTCTTGAGCTTCTTCACGTGGATCTGTTTGGCCCAGTGAGTACAAAGAGCATTGCCGGTAAGTTGTACTGAAAATAAATAATCAAATTATAAAGTTTACAAGTTTTATAAAAGCTATAAAGATTAACAAATAAATAATTTTATTGATTATTCAAATTGGTTTTATAAAGTCTATAAAGATTTTATAAAAAAAAGTTGTTAAAATTAAAGTCTTCATAAATTTAAATTATAATTATTATTTTATTTATT
>BJCM01241519.1:0-22101 GCA_018326385.1 Flaveria bidentis | reverse complement strand
TTATTTTCAGTTGTTTGTATAATCTGTTAGATGTCACTATCAGGTGACATCTGCTGACGTCACATTCCTCTATAAAAGGAATGTTGACCTAATTTGTACATGCCGAAGCTTATGAATGAATGAAAACATTATCTTTTGCAGAAAACTTTCTCTCTCTATAACCGTCACTGCTTGATTGAATATTAATCTTATTCTTGCTTAAATTTCGTCTAATTCTAGTACTATTCCGCTGCAAAACATAACCTAATTGATCAAACTAGATCTTAGATCCTTACAACATGTAAATAAACTTTGGTTTCTATTGCTTTTTGGTTGAAACTTACACAAGTTTCGCACAAATCGGGAAAACTACTTAATAACATTAAAAGCAATCAATTTATGCTAAACACAAAAGGTCTCACCTGAAATCTAAGTTCTCACGTGGAAATAGAAATTATTGCTGATGTTCAAGATTCTTGATCATCTCATCCTTATCTTTATTCAGAGCATGCAGGTCATAAATCAGTTAGGTTTTATCCAACATCTCTCTTTCTAGAACTTGAACCCTCTTCTTAAGTGTAACACATGTTGGTGAGCTAGAAGAGGTTCTTGTAATCTATCTTTGCTTAGGAGGTGTATTACTGAAATCCTCCATACCAAACGTGTGATCATCACCTTGACTTCGAGGAGGTGTACACAAAATATCATCTATAGTGGGTATTAGAGATGATGTTACAATAGTAGATTCTGTATGTATCACTAGGATCTCATGATGAATAGCCTTACTAATAGTGATTGGAGGCTTAGAAACTAGTATATCAGTACTAGTAGAAACATTGGTCATCGGGGTCCGATGCTTTTGGATAATACCTCATCCTTTACCCCTACCATAAGAACTACTGTCAGAATTAGCCCTCTTCTTGAACATCCTGTTTTTCGTCCTCTGAGTAGATGGTTAATCCTCAGGAACAAAATTTGTATGAATGTCATCAGTAGTGCGCTAAGTTGGTCGAACTTGCACTCTAGGTCTTTATTCTAATAATATGGAACCTATCTAATCCTTTCACTATCAGTTTCACTAGAAGTTTCACTATCACTGAATCATGATTCGATCTCTTTCTGTATAGACATTCCAGCCGACTAAAAGCTTCATGCAACATCATCAGGAGGTCTAAAAGAAAAAGCAGCTTGATCAGTCTAATGTGACTTAGTAGTAGCTTGCTGCTATGAAGGCTTATATTCATATTGATATCCATCAATAAATCTGCCAAGTTTGGCGAATTGATCACCCTTCTACAAGTTCCTTCGTGATCCCATTAGATAAGTAAATATAACATTCTTCATGACCATAGCAACATAAGTAGTTGAATTTGAAAAACAGCCAACTCTGGATGACAATCATTTCATTATCATTCAAATAAACTAAAGATTCATGATAAAATTCTTCCCGACAGATGCAATCACATTCTTCTGTATCTTAGCAAAAATAGCCTTGGATATGCTATATAGTAAGTCATTGACTAATGAAACCAACAATAATCCGAATATTGCACTCAGGTTGTCTAATCTCACATTCGAGTTGCTTAAGCAATGAACAACCACATTGAATGAAAACTTCGAGAATGGAGGTAAATGCTTCCTCCCCAAAGAAGGACAACGATGATCTTAATCCATTCTAACTTTATAGGAGCATTAGGTTGATATTCTAATATCAAGACAATGTTGATCACCTCAGCAGTGAGAGCGCTGCTCTTCCCTTTTACTATAGTACTGATACATGGTTCTCACTGAGAATCTCTCTCATTGGATGCAGATAGCAAAAACTGATCTAAAACATCAATGTAAATGGTCGGGTTGGCTGTAATAACATGAAATATGCATAAAGACTTTATTCCTTTGATAATAAATCTAAATAACTCCTTGTCATCTGGTATATCATCGAGGTAAGCCACAACGTTATGTTTTTTTTGTTAAAAACCATTTATCTCACCATTTAAAATCATAATGATTAAACGTTTATGAAATCTTATTTTTTTTTATTAATTCTAGGGCTATTATAGGGTTACTGGGTTAATATGTTTACACAAGGTCAATATATAATGCATATCATATATATATATATATATATATATATATATATATATATATATATATATATATAATAGTGACTGTTTACTATACAAAGGGTAATTTTCGTATGAAGCGTACGAAGTCACCAAAATGTGACACGTGTTTTTTGATGTAAGGGTAGTTTCGTTCATGTCATCATTACACATAAAAGGTACATAATAACAAAAGTTATATTCATAATTGCGCAAGTTATTTCTATTATTACGCAAAGTAATATTACTCACGATATAAATAATAATAACACAAGTTATATTTATAATTACACAAGTTATTTGATAATTACACAAATTATGTTTATAATTACACAGTTAATAATCACACGAATATATGCACAACACATAAGCATTTATAAAAAATGTTAATTTTTAAAATAAAGTATAACAACATTATAATCACAGTAAAGATAAAATAATACTCAATATTATGGTGTAAATTTTTCTAAAAAATAACATTGTATAAAAATGTTATATGTGTTTGAAAGAACTAGATAAATTTCAAAAAGTCAAACATTGCAGGCTATATCCTAATTTACTCCTCTAGCCTCGTTACATACATGACTATTTCACCTTTAAATCTAAATCGTGCATCTATAAATTAATACTTAAAATTACTTCGTACATTTCACACGATTTTTTAACTCTATATTCTCTCTCTCTTTCTCTCTCTCTATATATATATATAGTACTAATAACTACTTACTAAGAAGATTATATTCGAAAGAAATTCTAATATATCTTCCGAAACTTAAATATGCTTGTAAGTACTTATATGTTTTAAAAGATAATTTTCTTACAAAAACATTTGAGTCTTGGAAGCTTTATTCATCATTTGATTAATACCTCCAAATTTTAATATCTTTCGAAACCAAATATATCTCGAAAGCACAATACTCTAAGTATTTTTCTGTGTTGACTTTGATAAAAGGAATTAACGTTTCGTATTAGAGATTTGAATATTAGATTGACACGTACAAAGTGGTGTCTTTGTGCAATGTAGTGTTTTTCTGCGTTGTGTAATAATTAATCTTAACCTTTGTTTTAAGGAACTAACGATTCAGATTAAAGACTTAAATAATCACGCAAGAAAAGGGTTAGAGGGATAGATTTTGAAATAGTATAAAACTATTGACTTTTCTTAAATCCCTCCAATTTGTTTAAACACAAATAACCTTTTTTATACAATATTATTTTTTTAAAAAAAATTACACCATAAAATCAAACATTTAATTTTCTTTATTTTGACTATAATATTATTATACTTATTTTATAAAAAAAATTAAAAACATTTATTTATTGTGCGTGTAACTTGTGTGATTATTAACTGCGTAGTTATGAAAATAACTTGCGTAATTATTGTTTATGACATGAGAAATTTTAACTTGCGTGATTATAAATATAACTTGCGTAATAATAAATATAACTTGTCCAATTATCCACCTTATATTCGTAATTGTTACGCTACAAAATTACTTTTCTTTTAAAACACATGTGTCATGCCCTGGTGACTTTACACATACAGATACTATAGATTAGTTAGAAAGTAATACACACATTTGTTTAACACACTTGAATTAAAAATAAATACAAGTATTCAATTGAAACAAGTAAAAATATATTTCCCTGAGACACTTGAAATAAAAATAAATTACATAGATTAATTAGAACTAAATTAAAAAATATGTGCAAAACATTTATCATTTAGTTTGATGTGGTTGATGAATACATATTCCTTCATTGTGGTCGGATCACTAGGTAGTGGTAACTCGTCAAACCGATCATATTCTTTCTCACCAACTACATTATCAACATCATTTACTTGGCAAAACTATGTGGTATCTTGGTTTTCTCAAACATTGACGATACAAACTTTTGTGGCTTAAATTGCATGAATGGACATTTGTTGTATAGTTAACGAGTGAAAAACCATGTTAATCGACTTTAACAGTTGTATGATTATTGACCCTTACGTTTAGGCAATGGTATAAATGTATAATGAATAGGTGATAATTTAACTCTTAAACTTTTTTATGACATCATAATATGATACTTTGAAAATTCTTGATCTCGTACATTTGTTGAACTCAGTCATCAATTTGAAAATCTATCTATAATAGTTAATTGTTTTCAGTCGATAAGAAAAATATTTTTTTTGAATAAAAGATAAAGCAATTCTTGATTTTATGGGGAGATTTAAACACAAACTAATAACGTATGAAAAAATAATATGGGTTTAATAAAAATGAGTGGAGTTCCCAATTTATCAAATTAAAAATAGTTTTCAAGGGACCATCTCTCTATTTTATCATTATATTTATATATTACAAGTAAACAATTATATTATTTCACCAGTATATTTTAGAAAAACACACATGTCACAACCCTAAAATCCGACCCGTTTATAAAGGCACGTAAGCGTTTTGGATTTGAAACATTTGGGCATAAAATGAGTATAAACTAGAACTTAGACGCACATACTAGGCCCATTAAGATAATTAGGGTCATAGAAGCTCTATTTAGTAACGTTAAGCTATATAATACCTAAATAAGCATAGCAAATCATAATGTGAACTTTGTAAACTCACAATGTGACCGATTAAAATAATAGACACGTAACGCTAGAAAAAATCAATTTTTATCATAAGCGTGACAGATGGAGTGTCGTAGCGACAAATTTATAATGCTTCAAATATTATATCTTTCATCGTTAAAAAAAAAAAATTAAACGCGACATGAAATGAGTTCCTACGTGATATGAACAAGCATAGTATGAACCCACTAACCTAACCCTACCTATATAAACTCTTTTCTTTCTTTCTTCACCACTTTAGGGTTTCACCAAGAGAGGAAGAAAGTGGAAGCTGCCAGCCCCACCAAAATCCCCGGTGACCCTCCGGCCACCCTATGGAAGCGGCACTACCTTCAACCGCCCTAACCAATCGATTCTTTTTTTTTGTTTTGATTTCTAGCAACATCGATTTTATGTCTGTTTTGGACAAGGATAATAACAATGGTGATGCCTTTAATTAGCGTTCAAGGTGAGCATGGTGGAGCTTAGGTCGTGGGCGTCATGAAGGTGGTTATTCGTTTAAAAATTTATATGTGTAATTTGATCAGGTGTGTTGAGCTCTAACAATAAAACCGATGATGACACACTTCATTTAGCAATTCATGCAACAAACGGTTATTGACAATAAACCTATGAACCGAAAGATATTATACGTGTGATACACCTGTAAACCAAGTTTGAACAAAGTGATGAGATATTATTATTATTTAATACTATATTACTTGTGATTATGATATTAATTCTCGTTATGAAAATTATTCTTACGATTAAAAACATTATTACACCCGATATTACAATCATATATTATTTGAGAAGCATTAGTACTCAAGTTATTATTGAAAACATGACGATATATAACTAATAGTTATTATAATTTGACACAATATATAAGATTATACCACACAAATTAACACTAATGTGATGTGTAAATCATACTATATGAACATCGAACCTATTTCTCAAAATTATAGTAATTGTTAGTATTAATGTTCTTATCATTATTTGTCTTATCATGTGTATGTTTTCTAGATTGAAATTATATGTCAATACTATATATGCGAGCATTAACCCTTATACTTTAGACCTTGAGCATACATTTTAACATAAGCGTACTATTATATATACGTCAGATATACGTATATTCATCTACTTGTTAAAAAGAAAGGGAAATCTCCAATGCTTGATGAATCAGTCAATGGAAAATCGCTAGCGATCTCGACTTGGATTATATATCCAATAAGGTTCGCTCTCGGCCATTCCACACGCTGCCTAACAGAGGCGTGGTTATCAACATCTTATTGCTTATACAATGTATACTAAACTCGTCTTAATAAGAATTAGACATAAAGAATTACCATTCCACTATATACACATATACATAGAAGTTTATACATGCATGTAAACTCGCATATAAGTGAAAATGAGAAATACTTACAAGTATATTGAGATGGCAGTAGTTTTGAGATGTCAATAATTACATAAGTAACTTGTATACCATACAACTAAAGGATTGAATTGTTTAATTTTTACACATTAAATAAATAGAAGATCTCAACAACACACATGATAAGGTTACTTTATATCTCTAACAACACACATGATAAGGTTACTTTATATTTAGAGATCGACAGTAAGTGTACATTTAGGATTACATTGGTGACATTCGTACATAGTTGTGAAGAGCCCTAACACTGACACACTAGTGTTTGTAAGAGGAAAGAGATGAGTCTTCATGACCCCTTTTTGTTTATATTACATTGGGAGAAAACACACTTTTGGTACTTTATAGACTTGAAAGCTAATTGAGTATTTTTTACAAGTCAAACACAGACAAAAATAAAGTGAACACATATTTTAATCAATGCAATAAGTGACTTCATTATTGCTTGTTTTTCTAAAGACGATTACATTAATATAAATATTTTGTTGGATGTCATGAAGTCAAGATAATGATGGTCGTGTTAGATTCAACACAAATTTTGGGTCTTGGTTATTAGGTCTGGTGTAGGTCGGTCATTGTAGACCAGTATATATAGACTTATTTTTGGACACATGTTGAGTCTCACGACTTTATTTTAAATTATCATCTAATCATTTGGGGGTTAATGTGTCCTAATACTTATTTGTTTGGACACAAGTGAAAACAAGACAACTTTATTACATGAGGAGACATTAATATCACATTAAGTCCCTGGTATTCTGTAACCATTAATTATGGGTGAGCATGAAAGTTATGGATAGATCTATTCGGGTTGACACCCACACTCGTGGTTGGTAGCTCCAAACATGAAATAATCAGGTGCATAATTATTCATTTCATTATAATGTTTCGTGATAGAACATTTGGTCAGGGTGTAACTATAGACATCAAGTGTCGGTTATGGGAGCTCATAGTAACATAGACTTATTGTATTGTTTTAATTAACAATAGCACACTGAAGCCTTATCGGTCCAATTGGAAACTATTTTCATAACCACTAAACTTGTGAACTCATCAATATTATTCATGTTATATGTTAAGCACAATATCAGTATTAGTCAAGTTTGATTTTGGGAAGTCATGGTTACTGCATCATTGGTCGTATTGTCTTTTAAGTGGCAATACTAAGTAAAAATATCAACAAAGTCTTTTAAATTGAAACGATGTCTTGCGACACTAAGAATCTGTGAACTCACCAACTAATTTTAGTTGACACTTTTAAGCATGCTTTTCAGGTTTTGAAACTAAGGACGTTGCAAGATTGGATAAGGTCACTCAACACAAGTGTTATCTCTCAAACTTACTAAGTCACACTCGAATGATGATGCGGAATCATTTAAGAGTTGATATTAATATACTAAGTAAACAAACACAAGAAATAGTTTTCAAGAAACTTGTATATATTACTTCTCAATTCAAAGTTTACAAGACTCTTACAAACATGCTAACAGAGTATAATGAGAACTATATATACTACTATCTACAGCTGGTTATATTAAGATTACCAACTGGAACTTACTTACTAAAAAATACTACATTGTTAGAAGTAAGGTATCTAAGATAAAATTCTATCCTAGATTAGGTAGTTATGACAAGTCCATGACTTCCTTTTTGTCACCATCTAAAGTTAGTAACTGTACTAACTAATAAACAATAAGCAGTGAGATTTAGTATGGTCAACTACATGGGCATAGGAAAATACCATGCAATATCTCAGAGGTTGTAGTGGCTTGTCAAAAAAAAATACTTACATCCACTGGTTCATAATAGGTTCTTTCAAAGGTTAACTAGCTTTGGAAGAATAAGTTTTTCTGAAGCCATTTATACTTTGGAAGAGTATACTTCATCCAAGAATTCTACTAATCTTCAACTCTTTATACTTCAGAAGTCTTAGTCTTGAAACCTTCCAAGTGTTTGTCTTCAGAAGATGGATTACTTAGTCTTTGGAAGATTGAGTTCCTCTGTTGAAGTTCTTTTATCTTATCCTTTGGAAGTGCAGTTTTGCCTTCAAAAGTCTTTGTTAGTTGTACCAAAATGTTTCTAAGTGTTGTTTTAGTTGCACCAGTCTTACATGACTTAACAAACTCTCTCTAGGTTGATGCTACCAAAACTTCACTATCTTCTACTTCTAAAAAATTTTAGCACCAGGGAAAGTAAATATCTATCTGTCTTTTTGTTCTTTCTGGAGGTATTACAGATTAGTTTGTACAAGTTATTGGTAGATAACAAGTCCAATCTATTACTCTATATGATATGTACCCTTTGTTGTGGCCCTCGGTAGAGAGTTAGTTGACAAGAGTTGTAATCATACTCCTATCTAACTATGGGTTCCAAATTCAGCCCGTCAACCATTTTAAGGAAGCGCTTTCCTTTAATTGACCCTTCTTTTTCTTCCTGCTCTTTCTGTTTCAACTCTTTTTCAATTCTTGCTTTTGTTATCAATTCAAAAAGGTGAAGGCTACTCAGATGATTCTGAATATAAGCAGTTGTTTAAGAGTTGGAGGGGTTGGAGAATGTTTTTTCTGCTAACTTAGCAATGTCAAACCTGTTTGAGTGTAGCAAAGATGATGTATTGAATCAGTTGGCTGCACCATTCTCTTTTCCCACAACAAAGTTATGAGAAAATTATTCAAACCTCTATTGGACAATCTTCTTCCTAGGAATAAGGGGTTGAGATGGTAGCTTGTTCCCCCTTGGTGTCCAAAAGAGTCATCATTCTTCTTCTCAACTTTTTCTCTTCTTTCTTGAGGAGTCAGAGTTAGTTTCCAAGAGCTGAAGAGCTTGGTCCAATGTTCCCTAAGTAGATCAAGGAATCCCTCTCTTGTAAGGGAGCAGGAAGAGCCATCCATGAAGGATAGTTTGATAGACCCCTCCTCACAAGAAGTTTCGCTCAATATAGTGAAATTTATGAGCTTCCTTTTGATCTCCTTGAATTATTCTAAGGTCAAAGGCTTTGATGGTTGGGAGGATGACTTGGGTGGTTGACGGGTAGATGATGGTTGAGTTTTAGGAAGTGTTTTGGGTTTTAGGATGGGTAGTGGAACTGGCTGTTATGAAGTAATGGGGAGGATGAGGGTATGGTTGATGGTGTAAGTTCAGGGGTGTAAAGTTCAGTGATTGGTTTAGTTTTGATTGGGAAGGGGAAGGGTGTTGGTTCAGGTTTAGGCTAAGGTTAGGGTTGAGGTTGAGATATAGGTTTGGGTGACATCCTCTATATTCTTTGGTATACCTCCTTCCTTCTACCTAAGCAAATGTCAGCCTTGATGTCACTAACATATCGTTACAGGGTCTTTTCTTGTATAAGGTCAACTTTTCTACTAGAGAAGCCATAGGCTTTGAGATATGCCATAATCTAGTCTTTGTCTCGCCCCTTCTTGGCAACCACAAGTTATGATTCCTCCTCTTTCTTCTTCTTCTCCCTTAACTTCTCCCTGGTTGCCCTCTTTCTCTCCTTATCCATCTGATCTTGTTCTTTGTGAAAAAGCCACAAGATCGTATTATTATCATGTGGAGTTAGTTCTTCAAGAGTATAGAACCTACAAAATAATAAGGCTATCCTCTCACTCCTTAGTTGTTGCTCATCCTCATCTTTTTTACTTTTCTTCTCCTCCTCAAAGGCCAACCTTGTTGCTTCCTCTTGTTCTTTTTGTAGTAAGGCTACCTTTTCCAACTCCACCAACTCCTCTAGTGGTAAGAGGAGCACTTCTCCATTTGACACTCCTAATCTAACAAGTTTGTCATTACTCTCCATTCTCTTCTTGTTGTTAATAGCCTCATAGGCTGCTACAACTGCTTTGCTACATGCAACAAGTAGCTTCCCGGTGGTGAGTCTGCCTTTCTTTTTGAGTTTTTCCATCCTTTCCTCCTTTAACCATTCTTTCGCAGTCAGCGTCCTCTTACCTTTGATGTCTTCGGAAGCTAGAGCTTTTGGAGATTCTGGGTTAGAGGATGCAGGTTGGTGAGTGAAAGGGATTTTCAGAAGGACTTCACTATTTATCTTAGAGGCTAGTTTAAGAATTACCTATGTGTCTCAGCTAGTTGAGCCTTGAGATTTTCAATCTCAAGTTACTGAGTAGCAGACCTATCCTCTAAAGTCTTAAATTTTATTTCAAGGTTTGAGACTTTAGAAAGTAGGTCTCTTATTGTGCATTGCAAACTTCCCTCATATTTTTAAGAAGAATCACGGGAAGATAAGGTAACATACCTAGTATGATTATGCTCACCACCAGAAGTGGTTTTTTTGGCACCCTAGTTTCCTTTGCGAGATGATTTCTCTTTCAGAGTCATCAAGAGGCAAAGTTGTCGTAGATTTAGTCTCAGAGATATTACCACTGCCTTGAGAGCCTAATGAGACACTCGTAGTAGTAGCACCTAAATCTATATGGGTCCCTTCCATATTAGTGGGACTCACCTTTATGTGGCTTTACTGATAGTGGATAGAAGTCAGAGGTTTCTCTAAGCTCAATTGATCTTTAGATTTGTATTGTAGATCAACTTCATGGTCTTGAAAGAATATCAAATCTTTATCAGAACTGGTTAATAGGTGAGTAAAGGCTATAAAAGTTATACCTAATAACCTGAGACCATGATCAATATCTAGAGGCATTGATATGATTTGGTTGTGCCTCTTTGGTTGCTCAAGCGAGTATAGTGACTCACCCTGAGGAATGAAGGTTTGGGTTTGGGGCTCATGGGATTGAGACTGAGGAGACTCAATACCCATATTGAGGTTAATTATGGAGGATGGTTGGACCTTAGGCTGAGTAGGAGCCCATTTGTCCACCCTAGATTTTTTATGTTGAATAGTGGGAACTTGTCCAATTAGAGTAGATTGAACAAGGCTTCATTTGGAGCATTCATTTATAAGTAAATTTGATGGGAATGGTAGGAAGAATTAGCATTGAAGTTGTTGTGTCTGGTGTGGGTTCATCACCTGTGGGGTTTACAGGGATGTCACCAAGAGCCATTGGCTCAATCATAACTGGAAGAAGTACAGTATGTCTTCCGATGAAATTAGTGGACACCCTGTTTAGAACCTTGAAGATGCCTAACCTCATGTGAGAGACAAGAAGAGTAACTTCATAGAGAAGCTTGTCTTGGTCTAGCTCACAGTTACAGATGTTCTGAATAAACCTAGGATACATGTAGAATGTTTCCCTTTGAAGGTTTCATATAAGGTTGTTCAGCACAAATTTGGAGTAGTTGAAACAGAGGCCCTTTACCAACCCATGAACTAGGAATCCTAAATCACATGGAATTTGATCCCAACCCCCTAATTTGTTTGATAGATAGTGGAGAACTATGTGTAGCAGGAACTTCCAGTTGTAGGAGAAGTTGAACTTGACCGTTGACATGCTTACATCTCCACCATATACCATTCGGGCATATGTGTCCTCTAAATAAAATTTGGGGAATTTAGTAGGAGTGCCCTCATCATAAAGCTCTAAGTTCTCCCTGATGGTTTGGTCAGATATGACTAACTCTTGGCCAAACATCCTCGACCTGATAACCCTAACCCCATTTATGGTGTCAATTTGATCATTTTCCCAGAATTAGACCATATGGTTGGAGTAAATAGTAGAATTTATAGTGAGGGCGGTGTAGTAGGTTGAATGGGTCAAAAAATGGATGATTTTAGAGAAGTCGACATCCTTTGAAGATTCAAGGAGTGCGAATTGGTTTTGCTAGGGATTCACAGCCATTGTTGGAAAAGTTCAGAGAAAGTGAAATAATTTGGGGGATTAAAAGTGAAGATGAAGGAAACTTAGGGCTTTAAAGTGGGTAAAAAGATTAAAGAGAGAGGTCGGAAGTATTTAAATGGGGTGAAATGGCAGATGGATAAGGTGAAATGATAGTTTGGGGTATGATGTGACAATGGTGGTAAGAATAAATCCATTTAAAATATTCCAATATTATTAATAAAATCTTATCTTTTCATAGAGTAGGGCTCAAATATTTATGTTACTCAGTAAGGTTTTCTTCAGAAGTTAATTTCTTTTGAGGCCAAGTTTACTTCCGAAGGGAAATTGTATCATAAGATAAATTTACTTCCAAGAGTAAGAATGTCTTCCAAGTGAAGAAGTTTTAATGCTTCAGAAACAGATTTGATATTGCACCAAATGTTCTTCCGAGGTTTAAAACTCTATGGAAGATAATACTATGTTAGAGTTATTTTCCTTCGAAAGATATTTATAATATCTTCCGAGAGGAAAGTTCTCTTAGGAAGAACTCATACCTAGCAAATTTTGAAGAAATACATTTTGTAATAGAACTTATATTGTATGACATAGGCAAAGTACATAGTAAAAGGTTTTTCAAAGGAGATAAACTAGTCAATATTTATCACTCCAATAACTATATTTAAATCTTTGTTCATCAAATGCTTTGGTGAACAGATCAATATATTGTTTATTTGAGTCACTTGGACTAGTTTGATCAGGTTTTTCTCATGAATATCTCTAATGAAATGACACCTGATGGCAATATGTTTTGTCTTGGAGTGCTTGACTGGATTTTCTTTAATGGAAATGGCACTCTTGTTGTCAATATGGATGAGAGTCTCCATGAAATTAAAGCCATAGTTAAAACATTTTATTTTGAATCCACAACAGCTGAGCACAGTAACTAGCAACAATAATGTAATCAGCTTCAACAGTTGATGTTGATACATATGATTGATTCCTGCATTGATAGGAGATGAACCTTCCACTAAGAAATTGCAACCACCATAGTCACTATCAGTGTAGCCATAGAGATTGAAGTCTTGATTCCTAGGATACAAAAGACCAAGTTTAGAAGTTCCTTTGAGGTATCTAAGGATTCTTTTGATAGTAACTATGTGAGACACTTTTGGGGAAACTTGATATCTTACACAAATGCATGTTGCAAACATGATATCAGGTTTACTTGCGGTGAGATACATTAGAGATCCAATAATTGCCCTATACTGATGTTGATCAGTATCCTCCCATTTAGAATTAGGATAGAGATTGTGATTCTTGGTATAGGTGACTTTGTTGGCTTATAATCCTTCATTTCATATCTTTCTAAAATTTATTAGCATATTTGGATTGATTGATAAATAACCCATCTTTCATATGCTTCACCTGAATTCCAAGGAAAAAGTCCATTGAACTCATCTCAAACTTTTTCTTCATAATGCTTTCAATGTCTTTACACATTTGGTCATTCGAGGAACCATATATGATATCACTAAAATAGACTTGTACTAGAAAAATGTATTTACCGGACTTTCTTATGAATAACATCTTATCGATGGTACCTCTGATGTAACCATTCTTCAGGAGAAATTGAGACAAAGTCTCATACCAGAACCTAGGTGCTTGGTGTAGCCCATAGAGAACTTTATCCAATTTACACAAATATTTGGTATGTTATGTGTCTTGAAATCTTGGAGGCTAGCACACATAGACTTCTCTGTATATATCCTCATATAGAAATGCACACTTGACATCAAGCTGGTAAACTGTAAAATTATTGGATGCTACATAAGCAAGAAAGATCCTCACTTCCTTAAGTCTTGCAACAGGTGCAAAGACATCAGTGTAATCAATTCCTTCCTCCTGTGTGTATCCTTAAACTACTAGTCTTGTCTTGTTCTTGATAATCAAGCCTCTATCATCTCTTTTATTTCTGAATACCCTTTTGTGCCACTGGGTAGTTACTAGATGGTAGTGGACATAGGTTCCAAACCTTTTGTCTTTTGAATTGAAGCAAATCCTCTTACATTGATTCAACCCAACTACTATCCTTCAAAGATTCCTCTACCTTCTTTGGTTCCATCTGACAAAGGAAGCATGAGTACAAGCAGACATTCCCATTGTGAGTTTGTCCTCTTGTTCTCACACCTTCAAAAACATCTCCAATGATGTTCTCAGTAGGGTGAGTGTTATGAATCCTTTGCCTAGAGATCACATCTAGTTGCATGGAGAGATCTAAGTTGGAAAAGTTCTGCTCAGGATTTTGAACACTTCAACCAGCTGATGTCTCACACTCATTCATTGAGGACTTGTTGAATTAATGAGAGACAATATCAATAGCATTTTGTTATGAAAAAGAATTAACAATTGCATGTTCCTCCAGATTGTTGCTTCCATCAGCTTGGTGTTGTGTATTGTTTGAGTCATCACTTGATGAGTTTTTAGGCTCACTTTGTTTATAAGTAGTCGAAGCTCCACCAGTTCCTGAGATAGTCATGCTTTCAGGTCTTCTATTTATGGGAGCTTGATTTTCAGCAATTCTTGAAGAAGTTGGACTAGGTCTGAGTAACTCAAATAGTTGATCATCCGAGTCATTTTGAGTTCCTATTCCAGCTTAAACATTATCATAAGAACATTTAGAATCGTTTGGAAACAATCCTAAATCAAATATATGGTCAGGTTCATTCCCCCTAACACAAGGAGTGTGCTCATTTACAACATTGTTGGAAGATTCGTCATTGTTGAATTTTGATGTTATAAACTCTATAGGCAATAGACTTAGAGGAATATCCAACAAAGATAGCATTATCCGACTTTTCAGCAAGTTTTGCCAAATTGTCCTTCGTGTTAAGTATGGTACACCTGCTACCAAAGGACCTAAGAAGGCCAATGGATGGTGGCCTCTTGTTCCATAGCTCATAAAGGATTTTTCTATGGGGTTTGACTATAAGAATTATGTTATGCACATAACATGCAGTGTTGACTACATCTGCTTGGAATTTTAGAGGCAACTTTGAATCAGCTAACATAGTTCTAGCAACATCAATAAGTGTCCCATTTCTCCTCTCAGCAACACCATTTTGTTCAGGAGTTCTAGGAGCACTATATTATCTGGCAATCCCTTTTGATTTACAAAAGAAGTCAAGAACTTGATTCTTAAACTTGGTCCCTTGATCACTTCTAGTTATTTTAACTTTTTGATCAATTTGATTTTATATTTTAAGAATAAAAGATTTTAATGTTTCAACTGTTTTATCTTTAGTTCTTAAAAAGAATAACCATGTAAATCTGGTGAAATCATCAACAATCACAAGGCAGTATGATTTTCTTCCAATGCTCATTATGTTTGTAGGACCAAATAGATCCATGTGCAATAATTGTAATGGAGTGGTAATAGAGTTAACTTTTTTGGAGTTATAAGATAACTTGTGTTTCTTTCCTTTCAAACATGCAACATAGTTATCTTTGTAGAAAAATTCCTTTTTAGGCACACCATGTACCAAGTTATTTTTAACCATATTATTCATGGTATTAAAATTAACATGACATATTCTTTTATGCCACAAAGTTGACTTATCACCATTAGCTTTGGAAAGAAAGTATAATACTCTACCTAGTGGGGAAGCAATGTTCATATCTAGCTTGTACATATCCCCTCTCCTAGGAGATCTAAGAAGCACCAATTCCTGAGGAATTGTCATCTCAGGTTTGAGGATAATGCATTCATGTTCTGTGAAAAGCATTTGGTGCTTTTGGTCACAAAACTCAGAAACACTTAAAAGATTATGTTCAAGCTATTTGACAAAGTTTACTTTGTCGACCTTTACCTTTTCCATTGGATACACTACCTCTACTAAAAATGTATCCCCTTGATTCATCTCCAAATTGAATAGGACCTCTATCAAAATGTTTAAATTGTTTAAGAAAAGAATTGTTTCCTGTCATATGTATAGAGCATCCACTATCCACAATCTACTCATTGCCATTTTTGACATGTGGATGTCCCTGCACATAAGGTGAATAATTTGGTTACTATTGGAAAACCAAGTCTTGTTGGTCTTGGGCTCTTCCAATGTACATAACATAATTAAACCAAAATGTATGCATGGGGATTCAATTATGGCTTATGAAGAAAAGGTTTGGGCTGCAACATCTTCTCTGATCTTTCAATCCATCCTTTGGTTGATCAGTGTAGATGAGCTTGATGAAGCTAGATCAGCATGGCTTTCTTTCGAGGTTTCTTTATTCTCGGAAGAGGCTTCCACCACCTTTTCTTTTGAAGCAGCCTTCTTCTCGGAAGGTTTCAAAGGAATTCTTTTGTTCTTTTGAATTTTCTTTGGCTTGTCTTCTGAAGCTATATTCTTTTCGGAAGATTGAGTGTCTTCCGAAAGAAACTTGGCTTTGGAAACAAGCTTTCCTTTTCTTAACACTTGAACCATATGATAAGGTCCAAATTTGAAACCTTCCTTGACTCCTTCTTTCTTAACATTATTTACATAATGTGTGCTTGCAGGATTGTAGTAACAATCTTTAGCCATGTAGTTGTACGGACCACACATTAGGCACTCATTGTTACTCTTCATGGGGTGTGAGGAATGTTGTTTCTTGAACTTCTTTTCATCAGCAACAATCTTCCTCTTTGGCTTTTGATCCTTCAGTTGGATAGGAGTGCTGGTATTACACTCTTTTCTTGTATCAGAACTTTCAACCACTTCGATTCCAAATAAGATGAACATACCCTTTTTCTTTGGTTCTATCTTCAACTAGGACTCAACCACTTTCTTGGCATTTTTTCTGGTTTCCTTAGGTTTGTTTCTTCTATCTTTGGTAGTAAGAGGTTGATCATCACCGATGGAGATGGGGTTTTCTACCTGGTCCTTCCATGTGATGGTCTATATAGTTACATCATTCTTCCTCTCATGAGGTAGTGGGTCAGCAGATAGAACCTCTTGCTCTTCAATACCACATCTTGCTTGTCTTATAGACTCATAAGAATATGGTAGAGCAATATCATTGGTTTTCGATCCACCTTTGTTTTGATAACAACCTTTGAGTGGCAGGATGATGCAATAATGGTTTTGAAATTATGCTCTTCAATAGGATACTTCCTTGCTTTAACCTCAGCTATTACTACCTGGGCTTGAGCCTCAATTAAATTGGAAATTAAATAATTGATTTGAGTCTTATAATTGGAGTGTTCATGTTCTAAAGAGGAAACAGTTTTCTCTAATTCTTCAATTTCCTTTTAAAATCAGATTTTAGAATGTTTAAGGACTCAATATCAAGTTTGATTTTCATGTTATAGTCCTGATACAGTTTGACTTTAGCAATACAATCTGGAGTATAGAGGTGTTCATATACCTTGTTGACATCAGTTCCAGCCATGAGTGCTTGAGAAGGGGTTACATCTTGCACCATGAAGCTCCAGTCAACTTCTTGAGGAAAAATAGTAGTTTATTGTTCAATTGACTTTGCAACAGCTTTAGATGTGGCAGGATGTATGGAGGCTTGAGTGGCTCTTGGATTGGATTAAGGAGCTTTGCATTCTTGGCAAAATAACCAAGTTGATTGCAGTTGTAACACTTGGGATTGGTTTTATCAAACATGAATTTACTATTGGTTGGATTCTGAGGGAACTGCTTTTTAGATCTTTTAAAGAACTTCTTTTCTCTATAAGTAAATAGAGTCATTTGTTGGGATGTCCATGTATTCAACATCATCTAGGCTAAATCATTCTAAATCATCAAAGCAAAACTAAAAATCACTAGAATGCCCATTTCGTGAAACAAAGGCACAATTGTCCTGGAAAGGACTTGATTGAGCCTGTTAAGACCTTGGTGTCTCAGGAAAGGTGATGTATAACCCATAAAAAGATGATAGCTACTGGGAGAAAGTCAGATAATGTTTGGGCTGGGGTCTTATGCCTTCAGCAACAACTAAAGAGTTGCCAGCAGGAAAGCTAGAGGTTCTACTCATCTGGTGGCCTCTCTGAATCTTAATTTCTACATGATATCCATCAAGGATGCCATATAGTTTAGTCATTGTGAGAATGTTCAAATTTTATGTCTTCTATGTTCTCTTGATAGAAACACAATAGAAATGCTACTCATGAGGAAGTGCACTCATGATTTTCCTTGATAGATCTCTCTTCTCAAGATTCACCCCCACATACTGAAGTGATGAAATAAGGTCCATGTCCTTGAAGTATTGCTAGCTTAGGGTCTCTCCAGCAATATATGTGAAGTTTTTGAACTGTTTCTTTGGGAATCTTTCTCGGACTCATTGGAACTAGAATACATCAATGTCAAAGCATCAAAGAGTTATTTGGCTAACTAACAATGCTCAAATCCTACCATTATGGAGTTTGGTATGGTTGTAACTAGCACGTTCATGGCTTTTCTATTGATGTTCAATCTCTTGAAGTATTTATCTAAGTAGTCTTCAATTGCTTTCTCTATCATGGCACCATTACTAGTCGGTGCTACCACATTTGGCTTGTAAGGACCATGGGTTATAAACCATGGATGACAAGTCTATGATTTACCTTTTTATCACCAACTAAAGTTGGTAACTTTACTAACTAATAAATGATGAACAGTGAGATAAAGTATGGTCAACTACATGGGCGTGGGAAAACGCCATGTAGTATCTTAGAGGTTGTTGTGGCTTGTCAGAAAGATCATACTTACATCCACTTGTTCATAGTAGGTTTTTCCAGAGGTGAACTGGCTTCGGAAAAACACGTTCTTCTGAAGCCATTTATACCTCGGAAGAGTCTACTTCTTCCAAGACTTTTGCTGATCTTAAAGTCTTTATACTTCGGAAGTCTTAGTCTTGAAACCTTCCAAGTGTTTGTCTTCGGAAGATGGATTACTTAGTCTTCGGAAGATTGAGTTCCTCTTTGATAATTATTCTAACTTTATCCTTCGGAAGTGTAGTTTTGCCTTCGAAAGTCTTTGTCAGTTGTACGAAAATTGTTCTAAGTGTTGTTTTGGTTGCACCAGCCTTACTTGACTCAACAGACGTCTTGACTAGTGTAAGGCCCCATTCCCAGGACGCTTACAGCTGGTCATTCATTGCACATAAAACATATATTTTCATTAACGTAAAGAAAACACTACAGCGAAATCATTAAAACAGACATCTCATTTCATTATAAAAGCTTTCTCAAAACAATACATCGTTATCAAATTACAAAATACGTGTTGCATTACATCACAAAAGCATTATAAAAATGGATGCCATCACAAGAGTTGAGTAGCCACCCCATGCCATCCTCAGCAACATTACATGTCAACTAGAAACACATAAAAGTCAGCGTTGCTGAGTGAATTCTAGTTTTAAAATAAAACATATTGTATCTTCCATTTAACACCGTTCTTTACTTTCTTTCAAATCATAACTGACTTTAGAACGTGATCACACATCATACGTACACATAGATAATAGTTATTATCTTCATCATCGTTCATTTCATACATTTATTATGTTCTCGTTTTCATCTTGGTCCTGTCATTTGCTTAACCCACCTCTAGAGCACCAAGCATATCATCTAGGGTTAAGAAACAAGGACCTCATACGTCTGGTCAATCACAAAGACTAAAACCCTGTGTGCATCATCATGGGGTATATAACCCACACACAGTTGAGCTGACAACCCCTCATTGGGTGTGAACCTCCATACATTTGCTTAATCACACGGATTAAGCTCTAGTGCGCATCCTCATGGGGTAGCTAACCCGTACACGGTTGAGCTAACACTCCGCATTAAGTGTGAACCTCCATACATTTGCTTGCAAGACTTTCTTTCGTTCGTTCATTAATACATGCATTCTTTCATTTCGTTCCTCTTTTCATTATCTTCCACTTTACCTTACATAATACTTTTCATTTCATTCATTAACATTCAATATAAAGCCACAGGAAAATAATCATACATAACAGGAACATAAACATAAACATTCAACATCATCATACCTGTAGATACATGTGTACCTAGTTTAGGAGCTAAATGTTAAATGTCATTCATGTCTTACGTATATGTAACTGATTGGGTGTAAATGAAATGAAATGCGTTGGTGATGCTTATAATGTTTAATAATTCATTGTTTATTGTGTGATAACACATATTGAACTAACTATATAGGTTTGTGGTTGTTTACATAGTTCGTAGTCAATAATGGTTTAGAAACGTGTTTAAACTTAATCGTGTGAAGTTCTCATGCGAATGGACCATGCTAATGGACCATATGCATGAATACTTCATGCTAATAAACCAGTCGCACGACTGGACCAGGAGACTGGATCAGTCGCACGATTATGACATAAGATTGACTCAGTCGCACGATTATGACATAAGATTGACTCAGTCGAACGACTGGACCTTCAGTCGTGCGGATGGATCAACCGCATGCTTCAGTCGCACGACTGAATCATGCTAATGGTTTAGTCGTACGAATGGAAAACCCTAACCTATAAATACCACTTAATTTATGGAAAAACGGTACAATTCGAATACCTATGCACATAATCATACCCTAGCCGTCCAGAGACTCAAGAAAACTTGTTCCAAGTTCATAGATCGCAGTTAATCATCTTATAATCGTTCTTATCGTTTTGATTCATTCATAGATCGATTATACTTGCGTTCTCACTTATTGGATCACCAATCAAATAGGATTCTGCACTATTTGGTTTTGTATACACGTAAATTAGTTAGTACTCCATACCTAAACGGTCCTAACAAGTGGTATCAGAGCTTTGGGTCTTGATTTGTGTGTGATTCAATCGATTTTGATATAAAAAATCACGTTTTTCACTCAAAAACTCAATCTTTTTGTGTCAAACAGTGTTTTTCGACGTCTCTAGGTCAAAAAGTTAACGTTTTTCGGCATACGACAATCAGGGTTTGTGAGAAATTTGTGTTTTCTGCGTCAAAGTGTTCAAAACCTTCGTTTTTTTTGCAAAAATAGCAGCCTTCAGTCGCAAATTGACTCAATCGCACGACTGAACACATTCGCATCTCCCATACGCACGATTGAACTCAGTCGCCTTGTTCATTCGTACGAATGACCAGCCTCATTCGCATAGACTCCAAATGCACTCTCCTTACGCACGACTGAATCCAATCGCACGATTGAATTCATCCACACACATCATTCGCACGATTGACTCATTCGCATAAGTTCAATCGCACGAGTGGTCCACTCGCACAAGTGAAGTATTTGAGTTCGAAAGTTTAAAGTTAATGAGATGGAAGAACAATATTCCGTGTTCACTACTGGTAGAGACCCACGAATCCAGAACCTCTTGCTTCTAGAGAATGAGACTAGGAATCATAACAAATCACCTATGCTAATAACGTTAGATGATTACCCACAATGGAAGTAACGTTTCAAGATCTACCTCAATGGATTTGATCCCAACCTTTGGGAATCCATTGAAACCAGATATGAAATGGCGGTTGGTGCAGATGGGGTAAAATTGACATTGGGAGGGATGACTGGCAACCAGAAGGCTAAATATAATGCAGAGAAGAAGGTTTATGCCCTGTTAACTCAGTCTATTCCAAAGGATATATTCCATCAATTTTCTGAGAATAAACAGGTAAAGAAACTTTAGATAGCCTTGGAAAAACGCTATGACGGAAATGCTTCGTTAAAAGCTCTAAAGGCAAAAGCTTTGACGAAGGAGTTTGACAACTTCTCTTAAATAGGTAAAGAAAGTCTGGATGATGTAATTGACAGGTTCTATCATCTCATAAGTGAGCTGCATATTCATGGAGTTTCAATGTCTATGGAAGACAAGGTATCCAGCTTAGCAGATGGCTTACCAGAAAAGTGGGATTCGTTTGTATCTAATTTGAGACAAAACAGTATATTGGGAAAATTAGACATAAACAACTTTATCCTGAAAATGAGAGAGGAGGAACTCAGGATGAAATACAGGTCGCAAAAAGGAACATATCACCAAAATCCTTCACTTTACAATGCCTCTTCCACAACAGCTAGTTCAGGAGCACCCCTTCGGACTGCATTTGTCTCAAGTTCAATTGCTCCTTCACCTACCATAGCTTTAGGGTCTGACACGTCTGGGTCATCAAGTACCCATTATATTGCACCTGAGGCTAATACTACCAAGTTAAAGACCGAGAACCTTGGGAATATCACTGTGGAGGTGGCTAAAGAACATATGGATCTATTGGCAGCTGTTGTTCACTCGTATGAT
>BJCM01241508.1:0-12260 GCA_018326385.1 Flaveria bidentis | reverse complement strand
ACCCTCTCCCCACACCCACCAAAATCAGCCAAAGAAGAGAGAAGAGAAAAATAGGAAGAAAAGTTGGTTTGGGTTGGTTCGAGTGGCCAAAATCGTTGAGAAGCGAGTCAAATCAAAGCTCTTCTCGTTGTGGTCATTTGTGTGAGTTCTAGGACCCCTCCTTTAAACGTTTTTGAATGATTTGGGGCTGGAAAACATCTGAAAATTGGGTTTTTAAGTGTGTGCATGTTTGACCCATTTGTGTATGTGTATGTGTGTGTATGATGCGTTTGAGTCTTGATTATGAGCTTGTGTGTGCTTGAATGGTGTTGTGATATGCATTCCTAAGGTTTAGGATGGTTTATTTGGGCTTAGAATGGGTTCAGATGAGTTTGGAGGTTGAAAAGGGCAGTTTGCGTTCGGTTGGAACTGCATTCTACATCAGCTAGGGCTAGGCGACCGACTGGAGACCGAATGGAGGCCATACGGCCGAATATGGTGTGATTGGGGTCCATTCGCACGAGTGAGGGTCCATTCGCACGATTGAAGGTCCAGTCGCATGGAGGTCATGCGATTGAAAGTCTATTCGCATAAGTGCTCATCTGCATTTGTCCCATTCGCATGAGGTCCATCCGCATTAGTCCATTCGCACGATTGGGTGTTCATTTGCATGAGTGTTCATCCGCATTGGTTCATTCACATGATGTGCAGTCGCATGGAGGCCATGCGACTGAAGGGTGTCCATACGCCCGAATAGGGCTGTTGCACCAGAGGAGGAGTGTAGTTTAACTTCTAACTTTCAGGGGAAGGCGCAGATGCAAGTTTTGACGTAAAGGTTCCCGTAAGTTCATGTAAGGTGACGGTTGAGGCCATAGAGAGCATGTAAGGCATGATGAAGATAATGTTGCATGTTTATGCATGATGCTATGTATGTATGATATTGCCCTGTATGACGTGATGACTGTGCATGTTGATGTTCCTTATTATGATGTATGTTTATTTTTCTAGTGGCTTTACGTGTTATGATAATGAATGAAATGAAGTATTACGTAACGTAAAGTGGAAGATAATGAAAAGCGGAACCCGATGAATGCATGCATTAATGAATGATGATAGTAATGTAAGTCTTGCAAGTATTGGATATCGGGACACACCATTAAAAGGTGTTAACCCAACGGTGTGCGGGTTCGCTACCCCGGGAGGATGCACATCGGGGTCCTTCTCTGTGATCGACCATTTATATAGAACCTCTATCGCTTACCTCTAGTACTGTCGTACCATGTTTAGCTGTCTATTTATAGACTTCGGCCCAGTAGCTAAATAGTTCGGGGTGTAGCATATGGTATTGGTACGGAAGATATCCGATGCGCAAGAATAGATATAAAGATGAATGAACGAATGAAGAAGATAATATAACTATTATCTATGTTTACGTATGATGTATGATCGCATGAAAGAAAAAAATGTATTATTTTATAAAACTAGAACTCACTCAGCAATGCTGACTTTGATGTCTTTCCAGTTGGCAGGTAATGATTGTTGAGGATGGCACGAGGTGACTACTCAGCTCTTTTGGGATGACATCCATTTATTTAATGCTTTTGTGATATAATGCAACAATGTATTTTGTAACTTGAATGACGCTATATTATTTGGCAAAAGTTTTTATAATGAAATGAGATGTCATTTTTGATTGTTTCTGCTGCAATATTTTCATGAGGCAAATGTAATTATATGTTTTATGTGCGATGAGGATCCAACTGTGAGCGTCTCGGGAACAGGGCCTTACAGATGCCTTTCATAAAATGACTAAACTACCCCTGACCTATTACATCAGAACTAGTATAAGTCTTAATCCATATCTTTGCTTGTTCATCCGCATTGGCAAATGCGGATGAGTTAACTTGATCAACATTTCTTCACTTGATCATCCGCATTAATATGTTGGTCATCCACATTGGTTAATGTGGATGAACAAATACTTCTGCGCATTTGTTCGGTCATGCGCATTTGTCAAATGCGGATGAGCAAAGTCTCGTCCAAATTAACATTTGGTCTTCCGCATTTGTCAATGGGGAAGAACAAATACTTGTCCATATTTGCTTTATGTCTTCCGCATTGACAAATGCGGAAGACAACACTTGTTCTTTTTCTTGAGTAGAATTTTCATCCATATTTCTTCTTGGACTTATGGGATTCCAGCAAAGCAATCATCAAATAACCCATTGAGTTGGCATGTATGATCCTTTCAGGGTGCAAACTTGTGATACAAAATATTCTGATTGTCTATTCACAATCACCTCAGGTACGGGGATTTCTATTCTATATATAGGAAGACAATGTGCCTTTTTATAAAATGACTAAACTACCACTGACCTATACATCAGAACTAGTCTAAGTCTTCATCAGCCTTCCTTCATGTTCATTAGTATGTTGGACACCCGCATTGGCTAATGCGGATGAACAAATACTTCTGCGCATTCTTGTCCGGTCATCCGCATTGGCAAATGCGGATGAACAAAATCTTATCCGCATTTCTTATAGGTCTTCCGCATTTGTTAATGTGGACCAATGCGGTAAGCCAATACTTGTTCTTCTACTAAAAGATCTTCATCCGCATTCATACTTGGACTTATGGGAATTCCAGCAGAACAACCATCAACTCACCAATTGAATTGGCATGTATGATCCTTTCAGGGTCCAACAAGAAATCTCAAGTTGCTGATCATTGATCTTGTTTTGCAAGGTAGTCACCTGAGATTCAAGATGACTGACCTTGGAGACTAAATAGGTGCATGTTCGTGACAATTTTTGCACCTTTAGCCTCAAATTCCCATCATATTCTTCAGAAGAATCATTGGGGGATGAGATGATTGGACCATAGTCCTCTTTCTCACTAGCAGCTTCAGGTTCTTGGCTGCTGGATTTCCACTGCTCACTAACAGCCTCAATTGAGGTGTCAATGAGCTAGATTACTATGGTAGAGGTCTGAATGATCTAATCGCTTGCAAAAGTGAGAGCCTCTTCCGTATGGATATCCTGAACAAGTTCAGAAGTATCCACCTCAGTAAAGGGTGACTAATGTGGGCTAGACATAAGAGACTCAGGAGCACTCATCTCTCTTTGAGAAGTGGAAAAGAAGTCAAGGTTAGTAATGGATTGGTTTAAGTCCAGAGGCTGGGGATGGTAACTGTCCCATAAAGGTTGTTCACTTGAGTGTTGAGACTTAGAGTGAAGGCTTAAGGAATTTAGGCTTGTTAGCTCATCAAGCTGAGCATGAGGAACCTCAACACTGATCATAGAAGTGATGGGAGTGGATTGCTCCTTAGGTTAAGTGCCTAAGAAAGGTTTTAAGCTTTGGAAGATATTTCAGAAATTTCTTCCGAAGGAAAATGACTTGGGCAGTTATTTATTTTGAAGGCATAAGTTTCTTCCGAAGGATCAATTTTTTTTCCAGAATTCTAAGGAAAGACTTCAAAATGTTTTTAGCTAGAAAAAACAAGAGCTTATGAAGGTGATAAACTAAACAACTTAGGACACACAAATTTTAAGAAATAATATGAATTACTTTTTAGAAAAACTTATTCAAAGTTAATCATCCCAATAGCTGATATAAGATACTTAAATCTCTGTTCACCAAGAAACTGACATCCACCAGATGTAGACTTTGCAGTCATGTTACAACCACCATAATCACTATCTGTATAAGCATACAAATTGAAGTTAGAATTCTTAGGATACCAAAGACCAAGTGTTGAGTACCTTTGAGGTATCTTAGAATCCTTTTGACAGTGATGAGGTGAGACTTCTTGGGGTTGGCTTGATATCTTGCACAAATACATGTGTCAGACATGATATCAGACCTGCTATCTATGAGATACATAAGAGACCCAATTATAGCCTTGTAAAGGTGTTCATCTACACACTCCCCCTCAAGATCAAGCCCAAGGGAGTGGTTTCTTGCTATAGGTGTCTTAGCAAGAAATTGAGTTCCCCTATGGCACTTATTTCAGATCTTTCCTTCAGCAGCTTCTCAAAGTCTTTGCGGAGCTTTGGATTAGTTGAACCAAAAATAATGTCATCTACATACACTTGAACTAGAATTAAGTCATTTCCCTATCCTTTGATGAAGAGAGTTCCATCTATAGTACCCCTTCTGTATCCATGCTTGCAGAGATACTGAGACAGAGTCTCATACCATTTCCTTGGTGCCTGATGCAACCCATAAAGAGCTTTGTCAAGCTTGCAGACATAATCAGGATGATCAGGATCTACAAAACCAGGTGGTTGTTTGACATACACCTCTTCATCAATCATCCCATAGAGAAAAACACACTTGACATCAAGTTGATGGACCTTGAAGTTCTTGGATGCAGCAAATGCCAAGAATATCCTAACAGCTTCTAGTCTTGCTACAGGAGCAAAGACATCAGTGTAGTTAATTCCTTCTTCTTGTGTGTACCCTTGAACAACTAGTCTAGCTTTGTTTTTCATGACAATGCCTCTATCATCTTTCTTATTCCTAAACACCCATTTGATTCCTATAGTAGTCTTCCCATAAGGAAGTGGACAAAAGTTCTAAACTTTTTGCCTTTGAATTGAAGCAGCTCCTCTTGCATGGCTTCAACCCAACTTCCATCCTTCAGAGCCTCATCAATTTTCTTTGGCTCTATGTGGGACAAGTAACAAGAGTGAAGACAAACATTTGCTTCATGGGTTTGTCCACTTGTTCTTACCCTTGTGTCAACATCTCTAGTGATGTTTGTGGTGGGGTGAGACTTGTGGATCCTTAACTGAGGGATCACAACAAGTTGCTTAGAGAGATTTAAATTTGAAAAATTTAGATCTGGCATTGATGCTTCTCCCACCACATCAGCACACTTATCAAGAGAAACTTGTCCAATGAGTGTGTGAAATTATAGAGGTTGTCATCTATTGAGTGGTTATCAGCATCAAGAAATTCCTGATCACTATCACCACCACCATCATTTTCTTCTACATTTGAAGTGTCTTTATCTAGTTGTTGAGCCTTTAAGATGGAATTTGAAGGCATCTCAGATGTATCAGCTGAATTTGTCATTATGTGCTGATAGAAACCTCATTTGCAGGAGTGGTTACAACTAGAGCTGAAGTTGTGTAGCTTGAAGGTCTTTTTAGTTCAAATCTTGGATCAGGATCTCCTGGGGATAAATTATCTGCAGATCCTGAAACATTCTCACCAGATTTGTTAAAATAATTGGTAACTAAATCAAGATCAAATAGCCAATCATGACTAGAACCAACCACACAGGGTGTGTGTTTATTGAAAGTCACATTGGCTGACTCCTTATCAATTCTAGTTCTGAGATTGTATACTTTATAAGCCTTAGCTTGAGAAGAGTATCCAATGAAGTGTCCATCATCTTATTTCTCGGCAAATTTTGCAATTTGATCTTTGGTATTCAAGATGGTGCAAGGACATCCAAATGACCTAAGAAAACCAATAAAAGGTTTCCACTTGTGCCAAAGTTCATAAGGATTCTTGCGATGAGCCTTAACCAATAGAAGACAATGTTGACTGCCGTTGCCTAGAAGGTGATGGGGAACTTAGGGTCAGACAACATGGTTCTTGCAGCTTCAATCAGTGTCCTGTTTCTCCTCTCAATAACAGTATTTTGCTGAGGACTCATGGGAGCACTGTATTGTCATGTAATATCCTTTTCATCACAAAATGTAACAAGGATTTGATTCTTGAATTCAGTTCGCTTATCACATCTTATGGTTTTGATCTTATGATCACATTGATTCTCAATCTTTAAGATGAAATTCTTCAGAATCTTAGGAGTCTCATCCTTAAATATAAGGAAAAAGACCCAGGTGAATCTTGTAAAGTCATTTGTGATCACTAAACAATAAGAGGTCCTTCCTAGACTCATTACACTGGTGGGGCCAAAGAGATCCATATGTTACAAGTGTAGGGGTGTAGTGATGGAGTTCCTTTCCTTAGGCTTATAAGATACCTTATGTTGTTTCCCATTCAAGCATACAACATAATGATCATCACTTGTAAACTCTTTCTTTGGAATTCCAGTTACCAAATCGTTCTTAATAAGTTTATTCATGTTCTTAAAGTTTACATGGCACATTTATTTATGCTATAGGAAAGATTCATCACTATTGGCTTTAGATAGAAAGCATGAGACTTCTCCAAAGGGAGATGTCTCTTGCAAATCCATCTTGAACATGTTCCCTTTCTTGGGGGCTCTGAGCAAGATATGCTCATGAGGAATGACCACCCCGGGCCTGAGAACAATGCACTCATGCTCAGTAAAGAGCATGTTATGACTTTGATCACAAAATTGGGATACACTCAGAAGATTGTACCCAAGCTCCTTAACAAAGTTTACCTTTTTAATGTTGAGCTTACCATTTGTGACCTTGCCCCTTCTAGAAATGTTACCACATTCTTCTCCTCCAAAAGAAAATGGCCCTCCATCAATTCTTTCAAAGTTCTAGAGTAGTGACCTATTGCTTGTCATGTGCTTGGAGCAGCCAATATCAATGATCCAGACATTCTTGTTTGTCTTGAGTTGTTCCTACACAAAGAAATGAATATTTACATTTGGAAACCCAAGCCTTATCAGTAACTGGGAGTTCTTTAGGGAGTTCTTCAGGGAAACCCAAGCCTTATTATGCATACCCTACAATTGCAAGTGAGGACCAGTGAAGGGTATGCACTTACAACACAACAACACAAAGAGGAGAGTTGCTAAGAACACTTAACAACACAAAAAGGGAACTGGTTAACCTTATCTAATATCACTAAGAACACAAGTAAATATGTGACAAAACAAGATAGCAAAACACACAAGGAGTTGGTTTTCATGATTGCAGTATATTGCTTTCTCAAGTTTTATTACAAATTTTACAAAGCATATCAGAAAGTTACAAGTACTTGAGATACATATACTATATCCTACAGCTGACCATATTTTGAAGGCCAGCTAGATACAATTGACCAGACAACAAACAAAATCAAATGTAGAGTCAAAAGGTAGATTGCCTTTGGACTAGTGACTATGACATGCCATAGCTCACATCCTTATATATTACAAAAAGGTTAAAGTACATAAAGTAGAAAGTTACAGACTCAAGACCTCAATATACAGCTACCAAAAGCATGGACCTTTTCTGCAACTTATAAAAGTTGGTGACTTTATAGAGTTGCAGTGGAAAGGGGTACAACTTTATGTAAAAAGTACATAAGATAAAGCATGTGTTCAAAAGTCTTCAGAAGAAATTTGTCTTCAAGTGTTGGCTTCAAAGACTTTGTCTTTGAAGCTTCGGAAGACTTCATCTTTGGCTTCGGAAGATATTGGTCTTGGCTTTGAAAGATTTCACACTTAGTGTATTTTCTGATGCTGGTGTGAAACTTCCAAAGCATCCTCTATTTGCATATCCTCTGGATGTTCTGACTCGTCCTGAGGTTTGGAGATGGATGCTTCTTTCTTCTTCTTCATTGGCTTTGGTTTGGAAGCCATCCTTTTTCTCCTCTTTGAACCTTTTAACTGAGAAAACAGGACTGCAACACCTGATTGATCTTCTTTGTCTTTCTTAGTGGGGTTTTCCTCTCTCACCAAGTCAGATTGAGAGGGGATAGAACCCTCCTGTGGATCAGAAGTGGAAGCTTGCTGAGGCTCATCAGGAGATTCAGGTTGTGACTCAGGGTTGATAGAGCTTTGGCCTTTATTGCTTGGTGTAGCTTCCAAGCTCTAGCCAGAGAGAGGTTGAGATGCACCTTCCCCAGCAGGTTTCTCATAATGGGAATGAATCTATACTACAGTTGATAGTGAGATAGAGCTCTTAAGTTCTTCCATTGGGCCTTCAGTCAAGGTTTTCCCTATAAAGCTAATCTTAGGGTCTATCTCAACATCTAGTTGACCAATGATATTGCATGATTGTCTTATTCTTCTTCTGAAGCTAAACTCTGCAGTGATTCTGTCTTGAATTCTTTGAGCCAACTTGTCAGCTTCTCTTGATTGGCTTTGGTTGACAAGTGGCATGCTATCAAGATCAAGACTTTCATAGAAGTTCAAGGTTTGAAAATTGAAGACTTCTTGCTGCCCTTGAACTCTTTGAATGGTAAGGTCTCTTCTTTTTTCATCATACATCCACCCAAGAATGTGTTTTGAAGTTGGTGGAGATGACATTGCCCTTGGTATTCTTTCCTCAAAAAGACTTTGAATGTAGGAGTCTATGGAGTCCACATCAATGTGAACTTGAGGAAGTTGCTGAGTATGCACAACTGCAAGTGAGGATGGTGAGTCCTCAATGTCCATACTCCCGGAAGAACTCCCAGCCCTAATACCAATTAAAGGACCGGTGAAGGGTATGCACTTACAACACAACGTCATAAATAGGAGAGTTGCTAAGAACACTTATCAACATAAATATGGAACTGGTTAACCTTTTGTAATGATACTAAGAACATAAGTACATATGAGACAGAACAAGATAGCAATACACACAAGGAGTTGGTTTTCAAGATTGCAGTATATTGCTTTCTCAAGTTCTATTACAAATGTTACAAAGCATATTAGAAAGTTACAATTACTTGAGATACATATACTACATCCTACAACTGGCCATACTTTGAAGGCCAGCTAGATACAATTTACTAGACAACAAACAAAATCAAATGTAAAGTCAAAAGGCAGATTGCATTTTGACTAGTGACTATGATATGCCATAGCTAACATCCTAATATGTAACAAAAAGGATAAAGTACATAAAGTAAAAAGTTACAGACTAAAGACCTCAATGTACAGTTACCAAAAGCATGGACCTTTTTACCAACCTATGAAAGTTGGTAACTTTACAGAGTTGCAGCAGAAAGGGTTCCAACTTTATGTAAAATGTACATCAGATAAAACATGTGTTCAAAAGTGTAGGAGAGACTTTGGGTGTTTGGGTTGTATCAGCCTTTACTTTTAATCCTTACACTTCATATCATTGTAACAAGTTTCTAGTTCTCCATTTGATCTATTAAGCGTTCTAAATCAATCTCTCCTTATTGTGTGTTGTGTTGTTAGTGACCAAACCCCTCAAACGGTCCTTCAATTGGTATCAGAGCAATCTAGGCTCTTGATAGTAAGATACCACAATCTTAAGATCCCTCGCACACACACAAAATACTTAACATCTCAAATAGAAGCTATCACTAAAGCTAATATGGAAATTCTAACCATGATAAAGTCCCCATTGATCACCCTTGAAGATTTTGACACATGGTGCCAAAGAATGGAAGGTTTCAAAGTGTCAAGATTACAGGATGTGAGAATTTGTTGTCTTAGGACCTTACATACCAAGCACCTTTTCAACTGCTATTGGAGGTGGTATGATTCCAAAGGCTATGGCTGACTACACTGATGAGATAGAAAGAGAGTAGAAATTGATCAGAAAGCCATGACAACCATTCAAACTACTCTTCCTAACTCTATATATAGAGGTTTCAAGAAATGCAAAACAACTAAACAACTGTGGAATGCATTGAAACTAATGTATGAGGGTTCTACTAAAGCCAAGGAAAAGAAGAAGGATCTCTTGAAGTAGTAGTTTGAAAATTTCACCTTTAAAATAGGTGAAACCATGACTCAACAATACTTCAGGTATGTTGAGATTGTGGATACTCTAGTGGATGTTGGAGTAACTCTTGAAAAAAAGGACATTGTAAGGAAGTTTATGTCCTCACTTTCTAAGAAATGGACATATTATTGTGTTGTTATCAAGCGGATTGAGAACCTTAAGACTATCACTTTGACTGAGTTGTATGGTATTCTTAGTGGATACCAGATGTAGATGAATATGCAAGATTCATCTGTAAACTCCAGCAATCAAATAAGTTTAGCCCTGTATGTGACTAAAATGGATAACATAGAACCTCAACATCATCTTATATGCTACCCTGACAACTCACAAAAGGGTCCTTTCATCACCTTCCCGAAGACACCAAGAGAAAGCTACACTTAAGGAAGCCTATTCCAAGAGACAAGTTCTTCATATGCCTTTGTGTCTTCTGATGAAAGCTCAGAATACTTTCTATTCACCCTTGAAGACTTGGACTGTATCCATCAAGATGACCTGGAGTACATGGAAATAGTTGAGAAGATGGCTCTTCCCACTCACAGAGCCAAGAAGTTACAAGGGGACATGAAGGAAGTTTCCCAGCAATATGGCCAGTGGAAAGTTAGGGCTAGATAAAATCGAAGTTAAGTGTTACAACTGTAACCAAATAGGTCACTTTTCTAGGGAGTGCAAGGCACCAATGACAAATGGTGGCCAAACACAAACCAGACCAAACTACACTGAGAAAGCCACCCGGAATTAGAAGCCAAAGCAGCAAGATGCAGTTGTTGTTGACGAAGGAGGCTTTGACAGGAGTTTTCAGATGGAAGATACATCTCCAAACCATGCACTGATGGTGGACCATGATGAAGAAAAGGTATTGGAACATCTCTATACACCTGAATGTATTGCTAAAGTTAATAGATACAGGTCCTACAACTTAGAGTGAGATCTGATCTTGAGTTCTTAAATATCTTAAAATCGGATTTCAAATGATCTAAAAATGACTATAAGTTAAACTTGAACACACCAACTACAAGACTCAGATGAAAGATCTCATAACCAAGTTGATTGAATGTTAGGCTGAGCTTGTGATCAGCATAGCCAGGGAAGAAAAATGTCTTCTTAAGGACGAGACTTTCAAGAACATTATATCCTCCTCCTTGCATGCAAAAGTTTGTTATCAGAATAAGCAGGGACTAGGATCTATTTATAGCTCCTCCAGACCCAATCTTGTCTGTAAGATCTCCTAGGTGTGGAACTTGTGAAAATGAGCTTCCTCTAATAGACCCCTTGACTGAATAGGATGAAGAATTGATAGTGGAGAATGCCTCTGAGAATAGTGAAGAAGAGGATTAAAAGAAGGGTTACTATCCTTTTAAGGAGAGTAAAAAGCATGTGCTAACGAAGTTTATGAGAAAAAACTTGATCAGAAAGAACAAGACAAAAGTAAAGAAAGCTCAGGAGATCAGGGCCACTTTTGACGCTAAGAAGAAACAAGTCTTTAGTTGTGTAGGGTTTGACGTGGTTAAGACTAAAGACATCAACTTGAACTCTAGTATAAAGAGTTTTGGTTCATGTTTAAATCATCCCAGTATCAAGAAGAAGGCTGATTAGTTGTGTATCACTGCTACACAGTCTGAACCATCCAGCTCCAAGTCTAGTTCTCACCCTAAAAGAACTATCTCAACATTTGCAAAGATGAAGGTGGAGAGGGAAAATGATCAAATTCAGCCTTGTTCTCAAAACAAGAATGTTGAGTCAAAGATGAAGGTGGGGAGAGAAAGTGTAAAAACCATCTCTCTTGTGTAGGAACAACTCAAGACAGACAAGAATGCTTGGTTATTGATAGTGGTTGTTCAAGGCACATGACAGGAAATTGGTCACTACTCTAAAACTTTAAAAGAATTGATGGTGGGACAGTTGCTTTTGGAGAAGATAAGGGTGGTTACATATTTGGAAAGGGCAAGGTCACAAATGGTAAGCTCAACATTAAGAAGGTATACTTTGTCAAGGAGCTTGGATACAATCTTTTGAGTGTATCTCAATTTTGTGATCAGAGTCATAACATGCTCTTTACTAAGCATGAATGCATTTTTCTCAAGACCGAGGTGGTCATTCCTCAGGAGAAGGGAACATGTACAAGATGAATTTGAAAGAACATCTCCCTCAGGTGAAGTTTCATGCTTTTTGTCTAAAGCAAATAGCGATAAGTCTTTTCTCTAGCATAAAAGAATGTGCCATGTAAACTTTAAGAACATGAACAAGCTAATTAAGAATGATTTGGTAACTGGAATGCCAAAGAAAGAATTTACAAGTGATGACCATTGTGTTGCATGCCTGAAAGGGTAGCAACACAAGGTATCTCACAAGCCAAAGGAAAGAAACTACATCATTACTCCCTTACACTTGTTACATATGGATCTTTTTGGCCCCACCATTGTAATAACTCTAGGAAGGACCTCTTACTTGTTGGATTCCTTATGCCCAAGACTCATAGAACATTGATGTGGTTAGTACGTTATGATCCAAGTCGGGTCATACCCAATAACAAGCTTAGCAAACACCAATTAACATTTAGTTGATGATATGATCATGCAATTAAATAAATACACCATTTTAGAAAATGGGTTTTCTAAATAAATTGTGTGTGAGAAAGAACAACTTATAAGGATAAT
>BJCM01241506.1:0-12892 GCA_018326385.1 Flaveria bidentis | reverse complement strand
TCCTCAGCAATGCTCACCTGCCAACTGGAAAATGCATAAAAGTTAGCGTTGTTGAGTGAGTTCTAGTTTTATAATAAAACAATACTTTTCTTTCATTAAAACCTTTCTTTACTTACATGCGATCATACATCATATGTAAACACAGATAATATCATTATTATCTTCATCATTCATTCATTAACTTTCATTTGTTCATTCATTACTTCTAGTGACATGTACATTACCCCGAACATTGTTCACGATGCGGGTAAACTGGTCCTGAGGTCTTTCTTAGACTTCGAACATTGTGCACGAAGCTGACACCAGTACCTAGGGCAAGTACATTCACCCTTTATATTTTCTCTTTCATTCCGGATCAATGCCATACGCTATACCCCGAACATTATGCACGAAGCGGGTAACTGGGCCTGAGGTCTTTCATAGACCTCGAACATTGTGCACGAAGCTGACTCCAGTACCTAGGGCAAGCGGCAAGGATCCCATTCATCTGGTCAATCACAAAGTTTGGACCCCAATGTGCATCCTTCGGGGTAGCTAATCCGTACACCGTTGAGCTAACACCTTCATTGGGTGTGCACCTCCATACATTTTCTTGCAAGCCTTCTTACATTCATTCATTCATTAATGCATGCATTCATTCATCATTTTCCTCTTTCATTATCATTCACTTTACGTTACATAATACTTTCGGTTCATTCATTAACATAACACGTAAAGCCACAGAAAGATAAACATACGTCATAACAAGGAACATAACATACAGTCATCACATCATACAGGGCAACATTCTACATTCATAACATACATCATGCATAATCATGCAACATCATACATCAACATTATGCATATGCATCAATCACACATCACTACGTGCCTATCTTAACATCTATGACCTCAAAAGTCAACTTACATAGCCCCCAGGAATCTCCTAGGTCAAAGCCTGCATTACCCCTTTTTCCCCAAAAAGTCAGAATTTTACTAAGTGTTCATCCACATTGACCTTATTGTTCATCCGCATTTGATTTTCTTCATCTGCATTGAGTTACTTCATCCGTATTTGTCATCCGTATTTGCCTTACTCATCCGCATTTCATATACTTAGTCAATGTTCATCCGCATTGACTTCATCCGCATTGACTCACTTCATCCGCATTGACTTACTTTATCCGCATTGACTCACTTCATCCGCATTTGACATATGGGCGGCCATACCACCTTTTACACCCACATTTCAAACATTTTGTCCTTTTGGACACTTTTTACCCCTAGATTTGGGTTTTATTTCTTTTCCTTCTTTTCTTTCACTTTATTCATTCTTTCCTTGACTTTAACATAATCGGGTGTTACATTAAGTTTACTATTCTAAGTGAAATCTCCTATGAGGAGGAGTCAATCAGATTAACATTCTTGATGGCTCTTTCAGTTTTCTCACAAGAGAAGTTTTCTTGATTTGCCTAGGGGAACCCTGGACCAAACACTTCAACTCTTGGAAACTAACTCTGATTCACTCAATGAAGAAGATAATAAGATGAGAAGAAGAGCGACGACTTTCTTGGACACTAGGAAGGGGAACAAGCTGCCATCTCAACCCCTCTTTCCTAGGAAGAAGATTGTCCAATGGAAGTTTGAAGACACTTCTCAAAATTTTATTATGGAAAGATAGAATGGTGATATTTACAGACTCTACACTCCATCTCTGCTACACTCAAGCAGATTTGACATACTGAGTTAGTAGAGAATCCATTATCTAACCCCTCCAACTCTCAAACATCTACTCATATTTGGAATAATCTGAGCAACCATCATATTGCTAAGCTAACTGGAAAAGCAAGAATTAAGGAAGAGTTGAAACAAGAAGAGCAGGTAGAAAAAGAAGAGTCAATCAACGGAAAGACTTTCCTACAAATGGTTGAAAGCAATGACTTAGAACCCGTAGTTAGATAGGAGTATGACTATAACTTTCGTCAACTAACTCTCTTCTGAGGGCCACACCAAAGGGTACATATTATCCAGAGTAACAGACTAGATCTGTTATCTACAAGGGATTTGTACCAACTTCTGAGCACCACCTTCGGAAAGAATAAGGAGACAGACATATATTTGCTTTCCCTGGTGCTGAATGTTTTGAGAAGTAAAAAACAGTGAAGTTTTGGTAGCACCAGCCTAGGGGAAGTTTGTTGTGATAGATACGACTAGTGCAACCAAAACAACACTTGGAATAATTTTTGGTACAACTGATAAATACTTCCGAAGGCAAAGCTGCACTTTTGAAGGATTAACTAGAAGAACTTCCGAAGAAGGAACTCTGTCTTCTAAAGACAAAGTGAAGTCGTCTTCTGAATGGAAAAACTTGGAAGACTTCAAGGCAAAATACTTCTGAAGTATAAAGACTTGAAGATTAGCAGAAGTCTCAGAAGACGTATAAGTGGCTTCGGAAAAACTTGTTCTTCCGAAACCAGTTAACCTTTGGAAGAACCTAGTATGAACCAATGGATATTAGTATGGTCTTTCTGACAAGCCGCTACAACCTCTAATATACTTGTAGAGATTGTGTGAAGAGGCTGAAGCAACCCAAACACCAAAAGTCATTACAATCATAGAACCTGAGAGTTCTTCAGAGAGTATGGACATTGAGGACTCACCATCCTCACTTGTAATTGTGTATACTCAACAACTTCCTTAAGTTCACATTGATTTGGACTCTATAGACTCCTTAATACAGAGTCTATTTGAGGAAGGGATACCAAGGACTGTGTCATCTCCACCAACTTCAAATCACATCATGGGGTGGAGGTATGACAGCAACAGAAGAGCCCTTATCATTCTTAGAGTTCAAGGACATCAAGAGATCTTCAACTTTTAGACCTTGAACTTCTATGAAAGTTTGGATCTAGTCAACATGCCACTTGTCAATCCAAGCCAATCAAGACAATCTGACAGGATGGCTCAAAGAATCCAGGACCCGATCATTGTAGAGTTTAGCTTCAGAAGAAAACTAAGGCAATCAAGCAATGCCATCGGTCAACTGGATGTTGAGGCAGGGCCTAAGATTAGTTTCATAGGGGAAACTTTGACTGAAGGCCTAGTGGCAGAACCTGAGATCCTTGTCCTATCAACATCAACTGCTATAGAGATCCATACCCTTTTTGAGACACCTGCTGGTGAAGTTGCTTCTCAACCTCTCTCTGGTCAGAGCTAAGAAGCTACATCAAGCAATAAAGGCCAAAGCTCTCTCCACCCTGAGTCACAAAGGTCTGTGAGTGAAAAAGGAAAAACAAAGATGACATCTGAGGAGATTGAGGAGGAGGAGAGATATAGGAAAAGGAAGCTAAGAGGAGAAAGTTCCTCTTCTAGGTCTACAAGACTCATGAAAACTACAATTAGGGCTGCCCCCAGACCAAACACTCAGGATGATGAGTTGAGGGTAGTCAGGATCAATTACTTGGAGACCAAGAACTATGACATTGATAATGTCATTTCTCTCCCCTTAGAAGAATTAAATAAACTGGATGACATGGAAAGGTCATAGGAAAAAAAGAGGCAGAAGATGCAGAGCTACTAGTACAAATCAAAGAAGACATAAGAAAGAAAAGATTGTACAAGCATGTGCCTATTCTCTCCCAGTTCAAGAATGTCCTGCACATGAGGATGTGGTTCAACAAGAATCTCAGGTAGATAAAGAAGAAGTCAAGATCAATATGATCACCTACCTAAGTGCCACATGCCTCTATCAAGCATAAGCACTTCTTCCCTTATCCTATAACTATGTTGAGTTTGAGTATCTCAAACAACTTGAACTGCAGATAGTCAAGGAAAGAAAGACAATCAAAAGGAAACTAAGGGAAGAAGCTGCTAAGTCAAGAGCCATCATCCAGAAGAGTATGAAAAAGTTTGCAGACAGGTAGAGGATGATGAGCTTCTTGAAGCTGTATGAATTCTCCAGAAGGAGACTTGGCCCCATGTCTATATCCACTACGGATGAGCTGATCAGGGTGATAAAGTAGAAGATAAAAAGTGAAGAGCTGATTGACTTACACTCCCTTCTAAGTCAAGCCCCACCTAAAGTGGAGGTGAAGGTTGAACAACCTGAGACAACACAACTTGAACCTCCTGCTGAATCTCAGCAAGCTTCATCTTCTAATCCAAAGGAGGGTTAACCTCGCTCTCTTTTTGAAACTGTGAGAGAGGAAGACCCAACTGAGAAGACAATAAAGATCAATCTGGTGTTGGAAGCTAGTATTCTAAGTTAAAAGTGATAAAGAGAAAGAAAAGGATGGCTTCAAAGCCAAAACCAAAGAAGAAGAAGGCTGCATCCTTTTTTGAACCTCAGGATGAGTCATAATATCTTGAGGATGTGTAGCCAGAGGATGCTATATCAACTCCCATTCAAACAGCTCCTCTAGCATCAGAAAGACCCATCTTGTCCTGGACATACACCATAAATCCGGAAAGATGGCATGTCATTAGAGATCAAGGCACTGAGAACATCTACACATGAGAAGACATGTTTCAGTTACCTCTACATGATCTCTTTGACATGAGGAGACACTTTGACAGTCTGAGGGATCTTGATTATTTCATGAAGAAAGGGATGGTCATTATTCAGCTGAGGACTATCAATATATGAAGTCTACTAGTGTTTTGGTAGCATCAGCCTAGGGGGAGTTTGTAGAGATTGTATGAAGAGGCTGAAGGAACCCAAATACCCAAAGTCTTTCCTGCATGCTGCACAAGTACACTGAAGAAGAATGTTTCGGAAGTTTCACACATGCAACATAAATATTCTTCGTGTGAAATCTTCCAAAGCCAAGACCAATATCTTCAAAAGCCAAAGATGAAGTCTTTCGAAGCTTCAAGAGACAAAATCTTCCGAAGCCAACACTTGAATACAGATTTCCTCCGAAGACTTTTAATACATGCTTTATTTGATGTAGTTTATATAAACCTGGACCCCCTTTCTGCTGCAACTCTGTAAGTCACCAACTTACATGAGTTGATGAAAAGGTCCATGCTTTTGGTAACTGTACATTGAGGTATTGAGTCTGTAACTTTCTACTTCATGTAGTTTATCCTTTTTGTAATAGATAAAGATTGGAGCTATGGCATGTCATAGTCACTAGTCAAAAGGTAATCTGCCTTTTGACTCTACAATTAATTTTGTTTTGTGTCTAGTTAGTTATATCCAGTTGGCCTTCAAAGTATGTCTGGCTGTAGGATGTAATATAAGTATCTCATGTTCTTGTAACTTTCCTTTATGCTTTGTAACACTTGTAATAGAACTTGAGAAAGCAATATACTGTAATCTTGAAGACCATCTCCTTGTGTATCTTGTTCTCTTGTTCTATCTCTTACTTACTTGCGTTATTAGTGTCTTTACTTGTGGTTAATCCAGTTAACTGTTTGATTAAGTTAAGTTGCTCTCCTTTTTGTGTTGTTGTATTGTAAGTGACCACCATTCACTGGTCCTGCAATACTGCATGGAGTTTTTCAACGCCCATGTATTTGACCATACTTTATTCACTGTTCATTGTTTATTAGTTGGTACAGTTACTAATCTTAGTTGGTAATAAAAATATAAGTAATGGACCTGTAATGGTTACTTTATCTAGGAGAGTATTTTATCTTAGATACCTTACTACTAGCAATGTAGTATTTGATTAGTATCCCAACTGGTAATATAAGTATAACCGACTTTAGATAGTAGTATATATAGTTCTCATTGTATACTCAGTTGTAAGCTCGTAAAAGTCTTGTAAATTTTGAGTTGAGAAGTCATATATACAAGTATCTTGAAAACAATCACTTATGTTTTTTACTTAGTATATTATTATCAACTCTTAAAGAATTATGATTCATCGTTGAGCATAATTTAGTGAGTTTAAGAGAAAACACTTGTATTGAGTAATTAAAACCGATCCTGCACAAGTAATTGAATAACATAATTTGATTAGAATTTTAAATATAATAAAAACAAATAACAATTGATTGTATATAAAATTGAGCTCTGAGTACTCACCTGATAGATATATGAAATTAATAAAATCAATAGGTAGAATAGGAACCAAAATTTTCTTATGGGTACACAAAAGAAATGGTATCCGAAATTAGTCAATGGCAAAATGATGACCTAAGGTGAAAGCATAAAATCACTTATTTACTTACCGATAAGTCAATTATATATCGTAACTCCTTTGTAAATAAAACTTTCATGCACTTCATATATGGCCTACATTTTTCACACGAACAGTGATTTCCCATTTCCAATTCATACCCAATTATACGAGTTCAAAGATTCAACAGTGACTTATAACGAATGGTAGTTTAGAAAAGGTTAAAAACTTAAAAATAAAGTTGAAAGCATCTTAAAACGAATAAAATAATAAACAACATTTTTTTTCAGGGTTTCCATATTAAAGAAAATCATAAAAAGCAAAGGTAATTTCGTTTCCATAATTATACCCGAGAAGGAGATTCAGAATGTATGATGCAGTCATAAATACAAATTAACTATCAGATTTTAATATGAAAACACACATTTTAAGTAAATATGAAATTATGAAATGTAGTCCCCTACTCCCCAAAAGGGAACTCAAGACCCAAGGGAAGAAGGTGAAAAGCAACTCGAAATAAACATAGAACAAGTTCTCTGTTTCTGACAAGTATCCCACCACCCATCCAATATCCTTTTCTTCCAAGACTTAAACACCATAATTCAACGGTCAATAGTCAAAAGTCAAAACTTTCATTTTATTATGAAAATATACAACACACTTTAGCATCGTTGTTTTTAATATATTTTATATATATTTCATTAATAATTTATGTAATTACATTGATATTATATATTTCTAATATGGTATTAATCAGATAACATTTTTAATCAAATTACTAATCACTATTGTCATGGATGGCCCTGATGGTGAGTGAGGTGAGCGACCACCCAGGAACCAATCTCTTTAAGGGCCCTAAATTTTAAAAATATTATATTAAATAAGTATGTATATATAATTTTAATAAAAAACTATAGACTATTAACAAATTATTAACAAACGCAATAGCAATTTAATTATCTTGATCTATTGAAACAATTATTGTTATACTATAGATTTTTTTGCATACGGGGTTATTAAGAATATATTATAGAGGCTTATTTTTTTCTACTCGCTCAAAACCTAAAAATATTCGAGCACTCTCGGGATCGGTCCTGACTATTGTTTGTCCCCTTAAAAATGTGCGATTAGGAGACAAAAATATTTTCTTTGTTATTAATTTTATCTTTCGTAGAGGAGTAAGCAATTTCTTAGTAAAGTTTATAATGGGGGAGTATGTCTACCTGTTCGTGCAAACCTTTTCTCCTTTTTATCATTTTGTATTTCCACCTTTCCAAGAAACCATTAACCAAAATAGAATATATGATCAATTATAGCTTTCTTATATCTTGTGGAGCTTTTGACACATTTGGTAGAATTGTTTTTGAAGAAAATAACAGTTTCATTATCACTTTTTAGGTAACAAGTTATATTTTCGTGTTCTTAAATTTGCAATAAGTGTGAGTATTAAAATATTAGTTAAATTACTGTTAATTTATAATGAATAACCAAATTACCATATGAATTTAAAAATGGATCACTTATGTAACTACCAATACTAAAGGATCATACCTATGGCTTGTTCTAATTACATAATACTAATCAGACAAAGGAAAAGAATAGGTGATTTGTAATTTTGGCCACCAAAGTTTTCTGTTTTGGGGGTTCTCACTTATTTATGGGTTTAAGAGTATAAGAGCAACCGAATATTATATGTTCTTCACCTTCTTTTTTTCATTTCTTGTTTTTATAATATCTCTTCATCTTTTTGTCGCTTCTAGAGAGAGAGGTTGTCGATGGTGCCCATGGCAACGGTGCTGACGGGCGCTCTAGCCAATATGTGTTTTGGGTTCTTGTAGAGACATCGGTGGATTTGGGCAATGGTGACACGGACACTAGGATCTTTGGCTGCCATTACCCAGATCCTGGAACTCTTCTTTTGTTTTCTGACTGTTTCCCCTTCATGTTGTCTAGTATAGTTGTTCTAGCTCTTGGTCGACTGTGCTTGGTCATGTCTTTATGGTAGCATGGTTAGGTGTTTACCATCATTTCTAAGCCTTTTAAGCCGAAAATATATAGTTACATTATGTTTGGATTGTTTAAAACCCACCACAAAGTGCAGACGGGTTACACTTAATTAAATAAAATATAAATGAAACATAAAAGTAATATATATGCTTATTATCCAGAGTAAATGCCATAAATAAACATACATTTATTTTTATTTTTTTCTTATAAAAGTCCCTTCTTAAATTTTTGAAAAAAAAACCCCAACAAACTATTCAATTTTTATCTAAAAAACCTCTCAACAAGTTTTGAAATTGAAGTCCTTTCACATGTTAATCTGGAATGAAATTGAAAATATTTAAACCTAGAACCAAAAAATCAGGTTGTTTTGCTTACGTGTAGCCGTGAAACCATGAAAACTAGCCACTGTTTTGGTTTTACTATTGGTTTTTGAATTTTTGTAATTAGTCAACTTAAAACGTTTCAAACCATACCGAACCTTGCGAATGTAACTCCTAAGGCGGGATACATAACGCGTTAGCTACAACACTGCACTTTGTTTTGCGGTTTTGACTAAAACCCATAGTTAAAACTGCACTTGATGACATTGCCAAGTATGCATTTTTTCTAATATTTGTTTTGATATTACAAAAATATACTGTCTTTCATTATGTAAAGTGTTGTAATTGAGTGTTTTTAAATATATCATAAAAAGTTTAAGTGCCTTTCATCCCTATGGTTTCAAAAAAGATGTTATTTAAATTTAAAATTTGAAATTTTCTTATCTCCATCCAAAGGTTTCATTAAAATTCTTATTTGAATCTATTAAACTATATCTATTTAACACTGTTAGTTTTCCATTAACTTTCCTATATCAGGGGTATTTTGTCATAACAATTAGAAAATAAAAAACAACCCTACGTGAGGGGTTATATGAGGTCGGTCTCTTTTCGTGCTCATCATTGTGATTTGAATCTACATGTTAGATAAAACAAAAATAAGATAAAAACCACTTTGCTTTCCTTACAAAATTTATTCTGCAATAACGCTTTCGATGACTCATCTCGGTTTTCTTGTGTAAATCGGCCTTTATACATAAAAAAATTCCCCTCGAATAGTGATGATCGAAGGCGGTGAACCCTTTTGAACCTTCCTTTATTTTCATATTTCTTACTGCAAACAGACAACAACTAAGACAACAACTAAGATACCATCAAACCAAACCAGTCACGTTTTTTAGCGGTATCACGATTCCACGTAAGAAAAATAACTTGTTATAAATATATTCACAATTATATTCATGTTTAACATGTGAAGAGATTTAAATGTACAAAAAATGTTAGATGTTTATGAAAATATAGAAAGTATGTTGTTTTTTATAGTATTTTTCCCTTATATACAAATACACCCATGGATATAAACTATGACCAAACTATTGTACTATCTTGAACAATCCTATCTAGAACAATACCATTTTTCTAAATATTTCTGTCTTTGAAAACTTTTCCCAAACCCTAAATCATGATAACTGATTGCAAATGTATGCAATCGCGCCCCTTTAATCCATCATATCCCGATTTATGCATTAATTTAAAGTGGTCACTGACGGTGTTGAGGCATAAAATTAAATTTCGTCTATCTAAATAATTTACAAGGTTTCTTTTTAATTATGATGGGTAATAGTGGTGTGCCAAAACTCAAACCATTGTAAGGACAAAAGGAGGCAAGAAATTGTAGGACCGTTTATAGGGTGGTCACTTACACAACACACAATGAGGAGGGTTGAGTTAGAACACTTAACATATCAAATGGGGAACTAGCAACCAGTCACACTTTGATGCTATAAAACACAAGTAATAAAGAGACAGAACAAGAACAATAATAATAACACAAGTGTTTGTTGTTCAAGAATGATGTATATTTCTCTCAAGTTCCTTACGAGTATTTACAAAGCATAAAATCATAGAATATTACAAAGGGACCTAAGATACTTTATACTACATCCTATAGACGGTCTTACTTTGAAGGCCAGCTGGATACATAATCTACATAACAACAAAATCAATGTTGAGTCAAAAGGCAGATTGCCTTTTGACTAGTGACTATGACATGCCATAGCTCACATCCTAATACATTACAAAAAGGATAAAAGTATTTAAAGTAGAAAGTAACAGAATCAAGACCTTAATATACAGTTTACCAAAAGCATGGACCTTTCACCAACTTGTGGAAATTGGTGAGTCAAACAGAGTTACAACAAAAAAGTGGTCCAGTTTTACGAAAAGGTACATGAGATAAAGCATGCACTCAAAAGTCTTTAAAAGAAATCTATCAACATGAATTGGCTTCGGAAGACTTTGTCTCTGAAGCTTCGGAAGACTTCATGTCATTCTAGTTAGTACTTCCGTGCATGCATGCACGATAGACTTTGGATATTTTGGGTTGCATCAGCCTTATATGAATCCTTACAAACTCCCCTAGGCTGATGCTACCAAAATATTTGAAGACTTTAGACATTAGCAATGCTCATCATGATAATGACCAAACCTTTCTTCATTAGATGGTTAGGATCACTCAGACTCTCATAGTGTCTTTCATCTCAAAAATATAATGAGAGGTACATTGAACATGTCTTGGCATGTGTAGACATCTTTAATACCTTGATCTTTGATAACATGCCATCTTTCTGGATTTGTAGTGTAAGTATAGGATAAGATGGGTCTTCCCGATTCCAGAGGAGCTAATTGGATTGGAGTTGGTGGAGCTTCCACTTGTTGTGCATCCTCAGGATGTTTTGACTCATCCTGAGATTTGGAGATGGATGCTCCTTTCCTTTTCTTCTTAGGCTTTGGTCTATAAGCCATCATTTTTCTCCTCTTTACACCTTTTAACTAAGAAGGATGGCTTGTAGCACCTTGTTGATCATCTTTGTCTTTCTCAGTTGGGGTTTCCTCTCTCACAGGTTCAGATTGAGAGGGGACTTAACCCAGATGTGGATTAGAAGATGAAGCTTGCTAAGATTCAACAGAAGGTCCAGGATGTTTTGTCTCAAAATTTTCAACCTTTAACTCCACTTCTTGAGGGACCTGATTTGGTGGGGAGAGTAAGTCAACAAGTTCTCCTCTTTTGATCTTCTACATGATCACCCTAATGTACTCATCCATGGTGGATAGAGACATAGGGCCAAGTCTCCTTCTGGAAAATCCTTATAGCTTTAAAATGCTCATCATTCTCTACCTATCAACAAACTTCTTTTGACTCTTCTAGATGACGACTCTTGCCTTGGCAGCTTCTTCCCTCATCTTACTATTTGTTACCTTTCTTTCTTTGAGTACTTCAAGTTCTAGTTGCTTGAGATACTCAAACTCAATGTACTCAAAGGAAAATGGAAAAGGTGTATCTGCTTGATAAAGACATATGGCAATCAAGTAATTAATCATGTTGATCTTATTAGTTTCTTTGTCTACCTGAGGTTCTTGTGGAGCCATAGTCTCCTACACAGGAATTTCTTGAACTGGCGAGAGAGTATACATGTTTGTAGTGCATTTTCAGTCTTTTTTCCTCTTTGAACTAAAGAATCAATCTTGCATCCTCTGCTTTCTTCTTCTTTCTTGACAATTCCATATCAGCCTGTTCATTCAGTTCTTCTAAGGGGAGGGAGATGATATTACGATATCATAGTTCCTGGTCTGTAAGTAAGCAATCCTAAGTTCCCTTAACTCATCATTTTAAGTTTTTGGTCTGCAAGCAACCCGGATTGCAACTTCCATGAAGCCAATAGACCCTTCAGAGGAACTTTCTCCCCTTAGCTTCCTTTTCCTCTCTCTCATCCTCCTCAATCTCCTCAAGAGCCATTTTCCTTTTCCCTTTGTTATTCACAGACCTTTGTGACTTAGGGTGGAAAGAGATTTGGCCTGTATTGCTTGGAGTAGCATCCATGCTCTAGCTTGAGGGAGGTTGAGATAAACCTTTACTAGCAGGTATCTCATAAAGGGAAGGGATTTCTGAAGCAGTTGTAGGTATGACAAGGCTCTTAGGTTTTATCATTGCACCTTTAGTCAAGGTTTTCCCTTTGAACCTAATCTCAAGGTCTGGCAACAGAAATATTTAGAAGTTTCAGAAGTTTCACAAGTACAAGTACACTAAAGAAGAATGCTTCAGAAGTTTCACACATGCAACAGAAATATTCGAAGTGTGAAATCTTCCGAAGCCAAGACCAATATCTTCTGAAGCTAAGACCAATATCTTCTGAAGCCAAAGATGAAGTCTTTCGAAGCTTAACGAGACAAAGTCTTCCAAAGCCATCACTTGAAGACAGATTTCTTCCGAAGACTTTTAACAACATGCTTTATCTTATGTACTTTTCCATAAAGCTGGACCCCTTTCTGCTGCAACTATATAAAGTCACCAACTTAGATGAGTTGGTGAAAAGGTCCATGCTTTTAGTAACTGTACATTGAGGTCTTGAGTCTGTAACTTTCTACTTTATGTACTGTATCCTTTTTGTATTAGATAAGGATATGCGTTGTGGCATGTCATAGTCACTAGTCAAAAGGCAATCTGCTTTTTGACTCTATAATTGATTTTGTTTTGTGTCTAGTCAATTCTATCCAACTGGCCTTTAAAGTATGGCCGACTATAGGATGTAGTATAAGTATCTCATGTTCTTGTAACTTTCTTTTATGCTTTGTAACACTTGTAATAGAACTTGAGAAAACAATATACTACAATCTTGAAAACCATCTCCTTGTGTATCTTGTTCTCTTGTTCTGTCTCTTACTTACTTGTGTTCTTAG
>BJCM01241501.1:0-15297 GCA_018326385.1 Flaveria bidentis | reverse complement strand
TGTAAAAGGGGCATGGCTGCCCACACCACTCTCCCACACTCACTTTCAATCGGCCAAGAGGGAAGAAGAAAGGGAGAAAAGGGCAAGTTTCGGGTTTTTGAAGAATCAAGGTGCAAAAGTCGAAGTCAAGAGGTTTGTAGAAAGCTCTACTCGAAAGGGCTATTAATGTGAGTTCTAGGACCCCTCTTTTACACATTTTTGACTAATTTTGGGGCTGGAACACATCTGAAACCATTTTGTTGTGTGGGGTGTTAAACCCGTATGTATGCGTATGTGTGTGTGAGATTCGGGTGGTGGGTTTGATTCTGGGCTATGTTGTGCTTGAATGTTGTCGTGAATGTGTTTCTAAGGCTTAGGATGGTTGGTTTAAGCTTAGAATAGGTAAGATAAGGGGTCGGAGGCCGAAACTACAGTTCAGGTTCGAAGAAGACTACATTCTGCACCCAGCTAGGGCTAATGCTACTGGAAGCCATGAGACCGAATGGTATGCGACTGGAGGCCATACGGCCGAAAGGCATACGACTGAAGGCCATGCACCTAAATGGCGTGCAATTGAAGACCATGGGCCTAAATGCTATACGACTGAAGTCCATGCACCTGAATGCCATGTGACTGAGGGTCATACGCATGGAAGTTATGCGACTGAAGTCCATGCGCCTTAATGCCATGCGACTGAGGGTCACACGCATAGAAGTTATGCGACTGAAAGTCCATACTCCCCATAGTGTCCATGCGTTTAGAGACTATCCATACGCCTAAGTGCTTATTCGCCCCATAATGTCCATACACCTAAGTGTTCTCATGCGCCTGGAAGGCCATGCGACTGAATGGTGCCCATACACCCAAATAGGGCTCATGTGCCCAAAAGAACTTAGTTTACTTTCTTATTTTCGGGGGAATGAGTAGATGTAGGCTTTGACTTGGGAGGTTCCCGGGGGTTCATGTAAGTTGACTTTCGAGGTCATAGATGATGTGATGGGCGATGTATGATATGATGATGTATGATTGATGCTTATGTGATGGTGTTTGTGATGTATGATTGATGTATGATGGTATGTGTGATGTATCTTATGTATGACTATATTCCTGTGGCTTTACGTTAAATGTCAATGAATGAAATGAAAGTATTATGTAACGTAAAGTGGAAGATAATGAAAAGGGAAATGTAAAGAATGAATTCATGCATTAATGAACAAAGGAAAGTAAAGTAAGTCTTGCAAGCCTTGTATGTGGAAACACGCCGAATGAAGGGTGTTAGTTCAACGGTGTGTGGGTTAGCTACCCCAGAAGGATGCACACCGGGGTCCGTCTTTATAACCGACCATTTGAATAAAACCCTTGTCGCTTACCCTAGGTACTGTGGTTAGACCACCGACTGGGGTTCTATGATAGACCTCAGCCAGTACCCGCTTTATGCATGACGGTGAGGTATAGCACATGGCAATGGTACACCTAAATTTACCCTAGGTATTGTGGTCAAGCCACCAGACACCATGACTAGGGGTCTATGATAGACCTCGACCCAGTACCCGCTTTATGCATGACTGTGAAGTATAGCACATGGCAATGGTACACCTATATTTACCCTAGGTACTGTGGTCACGCCACTGGGCGCTTAGGCCACCGGGCGCCATGACTGGGGGTCTATGATAGACCTCGACCCAGTACCCGCTTTATGCATGACGGTGGGGTAAAGTTCATGGTTTGGTATGGAATGTAAAGAAGTAAAGATGACTGTACGAATGAAAGTAACTTATGAAGTGAACGAAAGTGAATGATAATGACGTACGATGTACGAACGGAAGTTAACGAACGAATGATGAAGATAATAATGATATTATCTATGTGTATTTATAGTACATGATCACATATGATTGTAAAGAACGGTTTTGAACGAAAGATAAAGTATGTTTTAATATAAAACTAGAACTCACTCAACAACGCTGACTTTTATGTGTTTCCAGTTAGCAGGTAAAGGTTGTTGAGGATGGCGCGGGGCGGCTACTCGATTCATTTTGGGTGGCATCCATATTTATAATGCTTTTGTGATGTAGCGCAACAAGTATTTTGATAACGATGTATAATTTTGCAAAAGCTTTTATGATGAAATGGAATGTTGTTTTAATGTTTCCGCTGAGATGTTTCTTCAAGTTAATGAAATTATACGTTTTATGTGCAATGATTTACCAGCTTTAAGCGTCCCTGAAAAGTTGGTATCAGAGCCAAAGTTTAAGTGAAATGGGTAAATTTTTAAAAGAAACCTAAACCTAAACTGAAAATGGGACGGAAAGGGATGGGATTCCAGTCTGAGTAGCTGCGTGCCATGAGGTATTTTCTTAATGATAACTGGTATTACGTGCGCATGTTATGTGGTTTATGTGCTGTAGGTAGATGTAGATACTGATGTAGTCAGGATAGGTAATGCGCGGGGTATGAAGAGTAAAGTAAGTGGCTAATCATAACTGGCCACTTTATTTGGGACTTACTATACTTGACATAAACTGAGTTGTTCCCTTGAATAACCATGTTGGTGTTTGAATCTTTCAGTGTGTTAGAGGATGGTCGGTGGTAGATAATCTAAAGCTTCATGTGGTGGAGGTCGTGGTGGACTTGGTGCTGAACCGCGACCCAAAAGAGGAAGGCCTAGAGTTTAAAATGTGGTACATGAAGAACCCGAGAACCCTCATCCGGAGGGCGGTGATGAGAGTGCTAATTTGAGAGCCTCGGTAAAGGAGGTTGTTGTGGAAAAAGTTCTCAGGTCATGCAGACGATCTTACCGTCTGTGGTGACTGAAGTAATAAAGGTTGTAAGGGAAAGAGAAAGAAGGGAGAGGAATAGGATTTCGAGAGAACGAGAGCGATCGGAGGCTGAGACGGTTCTCTCCGATGATGAGGAGGAGGAAGAAGAAGAGCCTGCGCCGGAGGCGGCACGAGGCTGTAACTATGGGGCATTTCAAAGGTGCAAGTCCCCTACTTTTGATGGTAATGGCATTGCTGCTGCTGCTCACCGATGGGTGAGAGAAATGGAAGTTGTTCTGAATATCAGCGAGTGCCGAGAAGACCAGAAGGTGAAGTTTGTTGCCCACTCGTTTGTGGACTAGGCTATGTGTTAGTGGGACAATATTGTCCAAGCCGAGGGTAGTCGGGCAATTGGAAGTATGAATTGGGCAGAGCTGAAAAGGTTGATAATTGAGGAGTTCTGTCCTCACAAGGAAATGGATAAGGTGGAAAGGGAGTTTCTGCAGCTGGAGGCGGGAACAATGACACATCAGCAATACACCACGAAGTTTAATGAGATGGCACGGCTGGTGCCAGATCAAGTGACACCTTTGTCACAAAAGATTAAGAGGTACATTCATGGCTTGTCGTCGGATATCCGTAGGCACCCGATCGCTGCCCGACCGAGCACGTTTAGGTCGGAAGTTGATTTGGCAAGGAGGTTGTATGATGAAAGAACTGTGGTGGTGGTTGAAGGAAGCAAGAAAGGTGGTGGTGATCATAATTGGAATGGAAAAAGGTTTGGTTGGGGTGGTGCCCCGACGAGCAACAAGAAGGCACGGGTAGATGACCACTGTGTGGTCACATCTAGTGTGGGGTCGAAGAAGTGTGGCAAATGTGGAAAGGAACATATTGGAGAATGTAGGTTGGGATCGAACTTATGCTTCAAATGTTGGAGAACGGGGCATATATCGAAGGACTGTTGTGCGGTCAGATGTTTTAACTGTGGTGGAGAGGGTCACATGAGTTGAGATTGTAAGAAGCTGAAGGCTGAGGGTTCGAGGGTGAAGAAGACTGGAGGAGAAGGATCGAGGGTGAGTGCTAGAGCGTTTACCATGACGCAGGAGGAGGCTAGGAGGGACCCTGATGTTGTGTCAGGTATGTTTCTAGTAAACCAAACTTTAGCCTCTGTGTTATTTGATTCTGGCACTAGTAAAAGTTTTATTTTTGCTGCTTTCTGTGCTAAATTGCATGTTAGTAGTAAGAATATAGATACGCCCTTCGATGTAGAAATTGCCATAGGTAAGTCTTCCAGGATTTCCAAGATGATAGAAGGTTGTGACATGGAATTAGAAGGTCATAAATTTCTGGTTAGACCATTCATGATGACCTTAGGTGGTTTCGATGTAGTTCTTGGGATGGATTGGCTAGTGGACTACGAGGTGAACATTGTGTGTCGCAAGAAGATGATTTGGTTAACAGCGCCTGATGGGAGTATGGTGACGGTTTATGGTGATCGACTCACTACGATTCCGAGAGTGATTTTGATGGCGGTGGCGGGAAAGTGCATGAGGCGTGGATGTAGTGCCTACTTGGCCTATGTAAAGGATGTGGATACACTAACACCACAACTGTCCGATGTATCGGTTGTGTGTGACTTTCTAGATGTATTTCCCGAAGCCTTACCAGGAGTGCCACATGACCGAGAGACCGAGTTTCAGATTTATTTGATACCAAGTGCCCAACCTGTTGCTAAGGCACCGTATCGGTTGGCTCCGACCGAGATGAAAGAATTGATGGAGCAATTGCAAGAGTTACTTGATAAGGGGTTCATTAGACCGAGTATCTTTCCTTGGGGTGCTCCAGTTTTATTCGTAAGAAAGACAGTAGCATGAGGATGTGTATCACCTAATGTGAGTTGAATAAGCTGATAGTGAAGAATCGATACCCGTTACCGAGGATTGATGATTTGTTTGATCAGCTTCAAGGTGCCAGTTGGTTTTCAAGGATAGATCTCCGATCTGGCTACCATCAGCTAAAGGTGAAAGAGCAGGACATTCCTAAAACAACTTTTCGCACACGTTATGGACATTATGAATTTCTCGTTATGTCGTTTGGTTTGACCAACGCGCCAGCTGCTTTTATGGATTTGATGAATCGAGTGTGTCGGACGATGTTGGATAAATAAGTGATTGTGTTTATTGATGACATCCTGATTTATTTGAAGAGCGAGATAGAGCATGCCGGTCACATTCGAGAGGCGTTGGAGACATTGAGAAGGGAGAAGCTGTATGCCAAGTTCTCCAAGTGCGTGTTCTGGTTGCGCGAGGTTTAAATCTTGGGTCACGTGGTGAATCCTAAGGGGATTATGGTGGATCCGGCAACAGTGGAAGCGGTGATGCAATGGAAGTCTCCAAAGACAACATCCGAGATTCGTAGTTTTTTGGGTTTGGCGGGCTACTACAGAAGGTTTATTCAAGACTTCTCTAAGATCACTTCTCCACTAACCAAGTTGACCCGGAAGGATGTAAAGTTTGTATGGGGTCAAGCTCAAGAGAAGGCGTTCGAGGAGTTAAAGGCGAGGTTGACTCAAGCTCCTGTTTTGTCGTTACCCGATGTAAGTGAAGATCTGGTGGTTTATTCTGATGCTTCCTACTCGGGGTTGGGATGTGTGTTAATACAGAGGGAAAAGGTTATAGCCTATGCTTCCTGACAGTTGAAGGTTCACGAAGTTAACTATCGTTTTCATGACCTGGAGCTAGCAACCGTGGTCTTTGCGCTAAAGATTTGGAAGCACTACTTGTATGGGGCGAAGTGCACCATATTCACTGACCACAAGAGCTTGAAGTACTTCTTCGAGTAGAAGGACCTGAACATGAGGCAGAGGAGATGGTTGGAGCCCATAAAAAACTATGATTGCGAGATCCATTACCATCCGGGCAAAGCCAACATGGTGGCGGATTCCCTTAGCCAAAAGGAGAGACCCGAGCCGATTCGGGTTAAAGCTTACCAGTTGATCATGACCTCTGATGTGATGAAGCAATTTAAGGAGTTCCAAGATGAGGCGTTGAAACAAGATCATCTTAACTCAGAATGAATGAGAGGTATGGTCGCGAAGTTGGGTGAAAACACACTCGGTGTTAGAATCCGATTTGGACGAATGCGGATTCCTTGTTTTGGGGATCTACGTGTGAAGATGATGGATAAAGCTCATAAGACTCGGTACTCTATTCATCCCGGTGCTACGAAGATGTATCAAGACATGAAGAAAGATTATTGGTGGCCGGGTATGAAGCGTGCTGTGGTGGAGTATGTGAGTAAATGCCTTACTTGTTTACAAGTGAAGGCCGAGCAGCAAAAGCCGTATGGGAAGATCCAACCGTTGGATATACCAGAGTGGAAGTGGAAGCACATCACCATGGACTTTATTACGAAGCTACCGCGTACCGCGCGAGGATATGATGCCATATAGGTGATAGTTGATTGTTTGACGAAAAGTGCTCATTTTCTACCGATCCGTGAGACGTATTCTTCCGAAAGATTAGCGGATCTGTTTATCAAAGAGATTGTAACTCATCACAGTGTACCGGTTTCTATTGTGTCTGATCATGACACCCGGTTTACATCCAAATTTTGGAAGAAATTCCACGATGCGATGGGAATGAGGTTACATATTAGCACGACTTATCATCCTCAGACAGATGGTCAGTCGAAAGTACGATTCAGATGCTGGAGGATATGCTTTGGGCATGCGTCATTGATTTTGGAGGAAGTTGGGATGACCACTTACCATTAATTGAGTTCTCATATAACAGTAGTTATCATGCCAACATTGGTATGCCTCCTTATGATATGCTATATGGTAGGAGATGCAGAACACCCGTGTGTTGGGGTGATATTGGCCATAAAGAGTTAGGGAGCGTTGAAGTGGTCGAGGCTACGACTGAGAAGCTGGAAAGGATCAAGGCCTTTATGAAAGTAGCAAAAGATAGACAGAAGTCATATGCTGATAAACGACATAGACCGATTGAGTTCCAGGTGGGTGATAGAGTTATGTTGAAAGTCTCACCTTGGAAGGGTATCATTCGGTTCAGAAAGAGGGGCAAGTTGAGCCCCCGATACATAGGGTCTTTCCGAATCATTGCTCGAGTAGGAGAGGTGGCCTATAGGTTGGAGTTACCAGAGGAGTTAAATGGAATTCATCCAACATTCCATGTATCTCATCTGAGAAAGTGTTTAGCAGATAAAGATATGATTGTTCCACCGGAGGATATCGAGGTAGGTGAACGGCTCAATTATGTAGAGCAACCAGTGGCGATCATCGATCGTAAAGAGAAGAGATTGAGGAATAAAGTGGTTCCACTTGTGCGCATACAGTGGAAGCACAGAAAGGGATCGGAGTCTACGTGAGAGACTGAAGAAGAGTTGAGACAACATTACTCACAATTGTTTGAGATATAACAGGTTTCAGGGACGAAACCTACATAAGGGGGGTGGACTTGTAACACCCGATTACTTTTTGGTTAATGAAAAGAAGAATAAAGAGAAGAAAAAAAAGAAAAGAAATAAGGTCCAAGTTGAGGGACCAATCTGGCCAAAAAGGGGAAAACTTTGGAAGATTGGGTGTAAAAGGGGAATGGCTGCCCACACCACTCTACCACACTCACTTTCAATCAGCCAAGAGGGAAGAAGAAACGGAGAAAAAGGAAAGTTTCGGGTTTTTAAAGAATCAAGTTGCAAAAGTCGAAGTCAAGCGGGTTTGTAGGATGCTCTACTCAAAGGGGTTTTTAATGTGAGTTCTAGGACCCCTCTTTTACACATTTTTGACTGATTTTAGGGCTGGAACACATCTAAAATCATTTTGTTGTGTGGGGTATTAAACCCGTATGTATGTGTATGTGTGTGTGAGATTCGGGTGGTGGGTTTGATTCCGCGCTGTGTTGTGCTTGAATGTTGTCATGAATGTGTTTCTAAGGCTTAGGATGGTTGGTTTAAGCTTAGAACAAGTTAGATAAGGGCTTGGAGGCCGAAACTGTAGTTTAGGTTCAAAGAAGACTGCATTCTGCACCCAGCTAGGGCTCATGCAACTAGAAGCCATGAGACCGAATGGCATGCGACTGGAGGCCATACGGCCGAAAGGCATGCGACTGAAGGCCATGCGCCTGAATGGCATGCGATTGAATTCCATGCGCCTGAATGCTATACGACTGAAGTCCATGCGCCTGAATGGCATGCGACTGAGGGTCATATGCATGGAAGTTATGCGACTGAAGTCCATGCGCCTTAATGCCATGCGACTGAGGGTCATACGCATTAAAGTTATGCGACTGAAGGCTATGCGACTGAAAGTCCATACGCCCCATAGTGCCCATGCGTCTGGAGACTGTCCATACGCCTAAGTGCTCATTCGCCCCATAGTATCCATATGCCTAAGTGTTCTCATGCGCCTAGAAGGCCATGCGACTGAATTTTGCCCATACGCCCAAATAGGGCTCATACGCCCGAAAGAATTTAGTTTACTTTCTGGTTTTCGGGGGAATAAGTAGATGTAAGCTTTGACTTGGGAGGTTGCCGAGGGTTCATGTAATTTGACTTTTGAGGTCATAGATGATGTGATGGGCGATGTATGATATGATGATGTATGGTTGATGCTTATGTGATGGTGTATGTGATGTATGATTGATGTATGATGGTATGTATGATGTATCTTATGTATGATTATGTTCCTGTGGCTTTACGTTAAATGTCAATGAATGAAATGAAAGTATTATGTAACGTAAAGTGGAAGATAATGAAAAAGGGAATGTAAAGAATGAATGCATGCATTAATGAATGAAGGAAAGTAAAGTAAGTCTTGCAAGCCTTGTATGTGGAAACACGCCGAATGAAGGGTGTAAGTTCAACGGTGTGTCGGATAGCTACCCCAGATGGATGCACACCGGGGTCTGTCTTTTGACCGACCATTTGTATAGAACCTTTGTCGCTTACCCTAGGTAATGTGGTCAGGCCACCGGGCACCATGACTGGGGGTCTATGATAGACCTTGGCCTAGTACCCGCTTTATGCATGATGGTGAGGTATAGAACATGGCAATGGTACACCTGAATTTACCCTAGGTACTGTGGTCATGCCACCGGGCGCCATGACTGCGGGTCTATGATAGACCGTGGCCCAGTACCCGTGTTATGAATGATGGTGAGGTATAGCACATGGCAACGGTACACCTGAATATACCCTAGGTACTGTGGTCAGGCCACTGGGCGCCATGACTGGGGGTCTATGATAGACCTCAGCCTAATACCCGCTTTATGCATCACGGTGGGGTAAAGTTCATGGTTTGGTATGGAATGTAAAGAAGTAAAGATGAACGTATGAATGAAAGTAACTTATGAATTGAACGGAAGTGAATGATAATGACGTACGATGAATGAACGGAAGTTAACAAACGAATGATGAAGATAATAATGTTATTATCTATGTGTATGTATAGTGCATGATCACGTATGATTTTAAAGAACGGTTTTGAACGAAAGATAAAGTAAGTTTTAATATAAAACTAGAACTCACTCAACAATGCTGACTTTTATGTGTTTCCAGTTGGCAGGTAAAGGTTGCTGAGGATGGCACGGGGCAGCTACTCGGCTCATTTTGGGTGGCATCCATATTTATAATGCTTTTGTGATGTAATGCAACAAGTATTTTGATAACGATGTATTATTTTGCAAAAGCTTTTATGATGAAATGGAATGTTGTTTTAATGTTTCCATTGTGATGTTTCTTCAAGTTAATGAAATTATATGTTTTATGTGCAATGATTTACCAGCTGTAAGCGTCTCAGGAATGGGGCCTTACACAAACGTTATAGATACTCAAATTAATCTTGTGTGAAGCTTCTAAGGGTTATGATAATCGAAAGCCCTCAATCAATCATGATCTATGATGCCCAGAAGATGTAGTTCGACTAGGTTGCAGGTGATGAAAAAGATATTGATAAATCTGTGTTCTATAGTTGAAATTGAGGTTGGATTTGGTTCAAAGGAATTGAGTCTAAGGTTCCAATATGATTATGTAATTCCGATTGCAAGTGTTTCATGCAAAACGGTTTAATGGTTTGAATCGTATATTTCGGTTTTGATTTGTGAGAATTAACTAGCTTTAAATTGCAATTAAGTGCAGGTTGTAATTCCAAATGACTAATCAAGCAATTCAATCAAGGATCGAGTTGAAACCGCTCATGGTTTGATTGCAAATTTTCGGTTTCAATTAACTTTACATAACGACATGGACATTCAATTGAAACGATGAATGGGTTCGAAACTGTCAAGAACACGATTCGTATGGGTTAAATTGGGTTTTAAATGGCTGATAATATTGGTTTTGGCTTGCCGGACGTCGGCCGGAGTACAGGGAGGGCGACGGAATGTGGGTTGGGTTGGGTTTAAACAAAGTTACACTTTTAGTCCCTGTATTTTTATAGCTTATTAGTTTATGACCAAAACTTTTACAACAAAGTTTTAATAATTACATTCCCAACCCTATGCTTTATAAAATCCAAATTTTAAATAATTATTTCATTTATTTATTTATTAAAAATTATTAAATTATTAAGGTGGTGAAAAATAATAATCTTGATACATTTATTTATCTTTATAAATCTTTTGTATATAATAATTAGAATGGAATATTAAATGAAAAACTTATATAACTTTTGTAGAATTTTGGAATTTAATTATTATTTTTATATATAATAATTAGAATTTCATAAATGTTATATAAAACCACATAAGTTTATAAACCTATTAAATGGAAGATTAAATGTAAATTTAAATCATCAATTTCCTAAGTTAGTTAAATAACATATTTATTTTTTTAAAAATCACCACAATGAAATAAATAGTTTGAAAAATGTGTTTGATCTATAAAACCAATAGAACGGGTTCAGGTCTACATTTTCAAAATGGGCAGATGTTACATTCATTGCTTGATGTAGCTTCCAAGCTCTGGCCAGAGAGAGGTTGAGATGCACCTTCATCAGCACGTGTCTCATAAAGGGAATGAACCTCTGTAGTAGTTGATGGTGAGATAGAGCTCTCAAGTTCTACCACTGGGCCTTCAGTCAAGGTTTCCCCTATAAAGCTAATCTTAGGGTCTGATTCAACATCCAGTTGACCAATGATATTACCTGATTGCCTTAGTCTCCTTCTGAAGCTGAACTCTGTAGTGATTCTATCTTGAATTCTTTGATCCAACTTGTCTTGATTGGCTTTGGTTGACAAGTGGCATGCTGACAAGATCAAGACTTTCATAGAAGTTCAAGGTCTGAAAATTGAAGACTTCTTGCTGCCCTTGAACTCTTTGAATGATAAGGGCTCTTCTGTTTTCGTCATATATCCACCAATAATGTAATTTGAAGTTAGTGGAGATGACATTTCCCTTGGAATTCCTTCCTCAAAAAGACTCTGAATGTAGGAGTCTATGGAGTCCACATCAATGTGAACTTGACGAAGTTGCTGAGTATGCACAATTGCAAGTGAGGATTGTGAGTCCTCAATGTCCATACTCCCTGAATAACTCCTAGGTTCTGTAACTATAATGACTTTCTCTCCCTTTTTAGTAGCATCACCCTCTTGCATAAGTGAGCTAGGAGTTAGGTCAATCACACTCACAGGTTCTTGTGTTCCTGGTTCAGCTCCTTTTAAAGGTTTCCCAACTAGTTGTTCCCTGGGATAAGAAATCTCAAGTTGCTGATCAATGACCTTGTTTTGCAAGGTAGTCACCTGTGATTCAAGATGATTAACCTTGGAGACTAAATAGGTGCATGTTTATGACAATTTTTACACCTTTAGCCTCAAATACCCCTCATCTTCATCAGAATAATTATTGGGGGATGAGATGATTGGACCAAAGTCCTCTCTCTCACCACCAGCTTCAGGTTCTTGGTTGCTGGATTTCCTCTGTTCACTAACAGCCTTAGTTGAGGTGTCAATGGGCTGAGTTGCCATGGTTGAGGTCTGAATGATGTAATCACTTGCAAAAGTGAGAGCCTTTTCCATATGGATATCCTGAACAGGTTGAGAAGTATCCACCTCAATGATGGGTGACTGATGTGGGCTAGACATAAAAGTCTTAGGAGCATTCATCTCTCTTTGAGAAGTGGAAAAGAAGAGAGAGTCATGGTCCTCATTGAAACCTAAGTCTTCATCAGTATAAAAGTCAAGATTAGGAATAGGTTGGTTTAAGTCTAGAGGCTGGGGATGGTAACTGTCCACTGATGGTTGTTCACTTGAGTGTTGAGACTCAGAGTAAAGGCTTAAGGAATTTGGGATTGTGAGTTCATCAGGCTGAGCATGAGGAACCTCAACACTGATCATTGAAATAATGGGAATGGTTTGCTCCTTAGGAGAAGTGGGAGCTCCAGTATCCACTCCCTCCTGTATGGGTGAGTGTATGGGGGCCTGCACAGACTGAATAGTCTGAGTAGGGGTTCGTTTGAGTTTTCTTTTGTAGGTGAGAGTGATTTGTGGTTGTAGAGGTGGTTGAGATGTAGAAGGTGTGGGTTCAACACTAGCTGGTGCTGCTAGGTTTTCACCTTGAGTAATGAGCTCTAAATTTTTTGAGACAAGGGTTGTTTCTACCCCTAAGAAGCCAACAATTGGCTTCCTCAAGATTTTAAAGATATCGAGCTTCATCTGTCCCAATTTATGAATATTACCTGTTTCCATTAACTGTGAGCCCAGTTCATAGTTAAGAATGTATTAAATATATCTAGGAAACATGTAGTATCTCAATTTGTATTAAATATATCTAGGAGTCCAAGTTAGCAAGCAGATTTGTATAAACAAATTGAGAGTACCTGAACTTGACTCCCTGAACCATCCCATGCACTATGAAGGAGAGATCTTTAGGAATCTGGTCCCACCTTCCATGCTTGTTGGACAAGTTGTGGATAACCACATGTAGCAGGTATTTCCACTAGGATGAGACCTTTCCTTTCTTGAAGGTCTTTACAGAGAAATCTCCCTCACAGACAATCTGCTCAAAGGAGTGGTTAACAGCTTCTTTAGGGAAGTACACCTCACCTTCTTCATCATCCAGCCGAAGATGATTGTTGATGATGGCCGGAGTAATGAAGGTTATTCTCCCCTGCACTGTGGCAGACAGTGCCTTCTCCCCATCCAGAACGACCTCTTGGCAGGTCTTCCAAAATTCAAGCAGATGATTCTCATACAGAGTAGGATCAATGGTAAGAGAGGTGAAGTAGTTTGATAAAGCCAAGAAATGGCAAACCTTTGAGAAATGTGGATCTTTCTCAGAGTGTAACATAGCAACTTGGTTGTGTTACCATTGTGAGAAGGATTAAGGATGAAGGAAGTATGAACAAAGGCGGTTTCGGAAAGAAATTTGGGAATTTAGGTTTGGAGGAAAGATGAAGATGATAGAAAGAGGGGGAACCGTTGGGTTTGTATGTGAAAAGCATTTAAGACAAAGTTAATGAAAGAGGATAAAGTTTGAAATCCGGATGTAAATTGTCAAAAAGTAGTTTTAATGAAAAAGCTTCCGAAGGTAAATTGTCTTCGGAAGTTTTAATGAAAAAGCTACCGAATCCAAAATGACTTCGGAAGAATTTCCTAAGAGTTTAGAAAAATTTTGCTTTAGAAGAGAATTAAGACTTGGATGTTTTGTTCAAAAGAACAAAGCTTCCGAGAGTTAATTTGCTTCGGAAGAAAATTGTCCTTGAAAACATATATGTGCCTAAGAGAGGTTTTAAGCTTCGGAAGATATTTCAGAAATTTCTTCCGAAGGAAAATGACTTAGGTAGTTATTTGTTTTGAAGGCATAAGTTTCTTCCGAAGGTAAAAACATATCTTTCGAAAGATCAAAATTTTCAGAATTCTAAAGAAAGTCTTCAAAAGGTTTTCATCCAGAGAAAACAAGAGCTTATGAAGGTGATAAACAAAACAACTTAGGACACATAGATTTTAAGAAATAATATGAATTAGTTTTAAGAAAAACCTATTCAAAGTTAATCATCCTAATAGCTGATATAAGATATTTAAATCTTTGTTCATCAAAGGCTTTTGTAAACAGATCAGCATAGTGTTCATTTGTGTTAACTTTGACTAGTTTAATTAATTCCTTTTCAAAGTTATCTCTAATTAAATGATACATGATATTGATGTGTTTTGTCGTAGAATGTTGCACAGGATTCTCTGTGATAGAGTGTATAATACATTATTTAAATAAGTTATAACTTGACTTATTTGATTTAAAGAAAACCATTATAAAGTAATAAAAGACAAAGTTTTAAATTACTTTTGTCGTAGTTTTTATAATTTTAAACTATAAAAATTAGAATATATTTTGTTTAAAAAATTTCAGAAATTATATTAATAATTTCCGGAATAAATTTGATTAACAACAATAATTTTATTTTAATTAAATAATATATTAAGAATGTATGAAATTTAAAATGATAAAAAAACTAACAATAAAAATAACTTGAGGGTGCCCGGGTTCGAACCCGAGACCCCATGTGTAAAGTTCATGTGTTTTACCGGTGGGCTATAAGCACCAAGTCTGATAAAAGCTCAATTAAAAAGTTTAAAAGCATTAAATACCAAATTCTCTAATTTCATATAAACCCTAGTTTGATCTTGATCCAAATTGAATCCCAATTCGTTAACAATTGTTTCAATAAGTTTAGAGCTATTGATTAGCACCTCAAAACGATTGTAAAGGTAGGATCAATTTACCTTTTCGAGATCGAAACGATGATAAATAATAAGAAGTTCATATCGCAACTGAGAAGAAAGAGATTCAGATGCAAACGACGATGATAATCAAATTTCTTTCGTATGAAGCTTCAGAGAGTGTTTATGATTCAAAGCCCTCAATCAATTTTAAGCCACAATGCTTCGAGGATAGCTGTCGAGTAAGTTGCAGGTCGTGGATGAGGGTGGTGATCGAAATCGAGGTGTGTATGTATTGTGAATGAAATTGAAGTTATAGATAGTTCAAGGAAGTCGATTAGGATGTTTTACTATGATTAAATAGACCCAATTGATGTTTTAACCCGTCGAACGGTTCGATTATTGGAACGAATGTTTTGGTTTTTATTCGAGAGAATTAACAACTTCATAATACGTATTAAAAGGTCATTAGTTCGAATTTGACGCACAATAAGTGAGGAACGGTTGTTTTGCAATTAAAGTCGATTAATTTGACGCATAAATATTAATCTTGTTATATATTAATTATTAAATTAATAAGGTGGTTAAAAGAAATAATCTTTATATATATACTCATCTTCATAAATTCCATAGGAATTTTAAAGTCTAATATTTATTTTTATAATAATTAAAACTTCATATATGATATTTATAAAATCTCATAAGTTTATAAACTTATTAAATAGAAGATTAAATGTAAATTTTAAATTACCAATTTTACAAAGTTAGTTAAATAACACATTATCGTTTTAAAAACCACTAAATGAAAGAAGTAGTTTAAATGATGTGCTTGATTTATATAATCAACAAAACGGGTTCGAATTATAATTTGAAAATTGGTGGATGTTACA
>BJCM01241498.1:19630-39929 GCA_018326385.1 Flaveria bidentis | reverse complement strand
AAATCTATAGTAAAACAAGTGACCAATCCTCAAAACAAACCTGATGTTTATATTGAAACAAATAAGGATAAAATCAAGTTAGGTCACCCAATCAAAATCAAAGAGTGTTCAGACAAGAAAGTGAGTGTCATGAAACCCTCAAGCCCTCTAAAAAGCAATTGTCCCTTTTATAAAATTCATACCCTTTGTTTTACAAGGTAAAAAGAAATATGTGAAGTCAGGGAAACCCACTGCTGAGAGCAGTTCTGATAATGAGATCATATCTCCAAAAAATTCAAGCAAATCAGAAAAGGTTTTACTACAAAAGAAACAAACAGGATCTCTGAGTTCAACACATATAACATAATCAGACCCTTAGTCTTCAAGATTAAGGCATGGAGTTGGGTTTGATATCTAAAACAAGGAACATGTTGACCAGTTTGAGAAAGAGGTAAGAAATGGGTTGAAGAAACAGAAACAGCCCAGAAAATCAAACAAAGGTAGTGTTGTGAAGCAAACTACAAAAAGGGCTGATTCTGATTCATCCCCTAAAGAAAAGAAAGTGACTCAGCAAAAAAAATATCAATTGAGTCACACAAGGCAAAATCTGATTCAAGAAACAAACAAATGTAATGTGACATTTGTGAAATGTTCAATCACAAGACAGATGAATGTTTTTTTAATCAATATTGCTCTATCTGTGACATGAGCAATCACTCCACCCAAAACTGCTATTTCAACAAGTATTGTTCAGTCTGTGACATGAACCATCACAATACATTTGATTGTTACTTCAATCAAAAGGGTTTGAGAATTCCCCAACACAAGCCTATCTAAAAAACATCCACTATTACACATTCTGTCAGACCTCATTTTCATAATAATCAATCTAGGACTTCTAGATCAACAAATGACAGGAATAATTTAAAGGAATTGTGGAAGGGTCAAAGAAAACATCTTACAATGAAACACAAAATTGACCTTCCAAAAAAAAACCTACTTTTGATAATGAAAAACATGCTAAATTTCTACAAAGAAACAGAGACTAACGATTTCATTACTCATCTGAATCTTCAGTAGATGTTGATGAGATGACTCAACCCAGTCATTACCAAAATTCTCCCAAGACACCTCCATCTAAACCAAAATTTAGAGGGAAATACCAAGACGTCACTATTATGAATAGGAACGGGAAACCCAAGATCATAATGACTTGGGTTCCTTATTCTAATTAGTTCTTTTTGTTTGCAGGTTCATCCACACAGGTCTAATAGCCTATGGTACGTAGACAGTGGATGCTCCCGACACATGACTGGAGATCGTTCCCTCCTTTATGACTTCAAGCATATACAAGGAACTAATGTGGCATTTGGTGGAGATTCACAGGGTGGTAGAATTACAGGTGAAGGACTTGTGACAAACGGGATGCTGAGCTTTGACAGAGTGAACTACTGTGAACAACTGAATTTTCAATCTGCTAAGCGTGTCTCAGATCTGCGCAAGAAATATTCCACTCACTTTATAGACACTCATTGCTACATTCTGAAACCTGGATTTCAGATCTCTAAGGAATAGTTTGTCTTAAAGACCCCAAGGAAGAATAATACATATGTCTTAAACCTGTGTTCTGCATCACCTAAAGAAGAAACATGTCTTTTGTAAAAAGCAACATTTGATGAGTCACTTCTTTGGCATAGACGTTTGGGGCACACAAACTTTAAAAACATGAACAAGTTGGTCAAAGGAAAACATGTCATTGGTCTTCGTCAAAAAGAATTTCATTTTATTGATTACTGTTCAGCGTGCTTCAAAGGAAAACAACACAAATCATCTCACAAAACCAAGCTGGTGAACACTAACAATACTCTATTGAAGTTACTTCACACGGATCTGTTTGGACCAACTCATGTAATGAGTATTGGAAAGAAGCAGTATTATTTAGTGATCATTGATGACTTTTCATGATTCACATGGGTTTTCTTCTTACATCATAAAAATGAGGCATCCCAAATCGTACAAGAATTTATCACTAAAATTGAAAATCAACTCGATCTTAAGGTCAAAATAATAAGAAGTGATAATGGTACTGAATTCATAAATGAAAGTATGAGTTCCTTTTGTGCAACCAAAGGCATTGCTCATCAATTCAGTGCAGCTAGAACTCCTCAACAAAATGGGGTAGCTGAAAGGAGAAATAGAACACTGATTGAAGCAGCAAGAACGATACTAGCCGATGCTAAACTACCAATCACCTTCTAGGCAGAAACAGTTAATACATCGTGCTTTGTACAAAATCAAACTCTAATTGTAAAAGAAAGTAACATGAATCCTTATGAACTGCTCTTTCATAGGAAACCATTTATTTGATTCCTCAAATCATTTGGTAGTCCTGTCTTAATATTAAACACCTGAGACTATTTGGGAAAGTTTTCATCCAAGTCTGATGAAGGATTCTTTGTAGGTTATTCTTCTGTTTCAAAGGCTTACAGAGTGTTTAGTCCTAGATTAAACATTATTGATGAATCAACAAATGTTCAATTCAAGGAACATTTGTTACCCAAATCTACAAATGGTCCCGACTGGTTGTTTGATATTGACACGTTTACAAAATCATTTGATCAATTTCACTTGTCTAATGCAGGAAATCTACATTCAAGTGATACTTCATCAACTCTAGAAAGAAGAGATAATTTTCCATTGATTCCTCCTACATTTGATAAATGCATGAATGGAGATGTTCCTCTTCAAGCTGATCCTATCAGACAACCATCACAAAACCTTAGTGTTTCTTCTGAAGGAGGTCCAAGCCTGGTACCATCTCACTCAGATGATCTATAAACTGAGGTCAGAAATAAAAAAATAGGCCACTCCTCAAGTTGAAACACAAAGGACATCAAATGATGTAAGCAATCACAGTGCTGCTGAAGCTGAAGCAGGAACTAAAACAGAGTCTAACAATCTTCATAATTCAACAACAGTACTATATGAAAGTGCCTCTGACCATAATGAACTGAATATCTCCAATCTTGATGTAACGATTGCTGGTGACTCCATTCCAACCACAAGAATTCACAAGAACCATCCAGTTGAAACCATTATTTGTGATCTTTATGAGAGGGTGACAAGAAGCAAATCAAGTATTGCAAACATCTATTTGTTCTCATGCTTTCTGTGTCAAATAGTACCAAAGAACATTAAAGAGGCACTTCAAGACAATAGCTGGATTGAAGCAATGCAGGAAGAATTGCTCCAATTGAAGAAGCAAGAAGTATGGCAACTGGTAGATCTTCCCGAAGGACAATGCCCTATCAGTTCCAGATGGCTGTACACGAACAAGACTGGTGATAGAGGGGTCGTCATCAGAAACAAAGAAGATTAGTGGCACAGGGATACACTCAAGAAGAAGGTTTGCACATGTTGCCAGACTAGAAGCAATCAGAATCTTTCTAGCATATTCTACATCCATGAATTTTACAAGCTTCACAAAGCTCTGTATGGTCTTCATCAAGCCCCAAGAAAGTGGTATGAGACTCTATCATCCTTTCTTCTTGAACATGGATATGAAAGAGGAAAGATTGATCAAACTCTCTTCAGAAGAACAAGAGGAAAAGATATGTTGTTAGTCCAGATCTATGTGGATGACAATATATTTGGCTCTACAAACAAGCAACTCAGCAAAGAATTTGAAGACCTTATGCACTCAAAATTTCAAATGAGTGCTACGGGGGAACTCACCTTCTTTCTAGGGGTGCAAGTCCAATAGAAAACATATTAAATATTCATCAATCAACCAAAATATGTGGAAACCATGTTGAAGAAATTCCACTTTGCTAACTATCAGTCTATGAAAACTCCTATGGATACTAAAGTAAAGATTGGACCTGATCCTGAAGGCAAACCAGTGGATCAGACTCACTATCGATCAATGATCGGTTCACTTATGTATCTAACAGCCAGTAGGCCCGACATAATGTTTGGTGTTTGTGTGTGTGCCAGATAACAAGCTGATCCAAAAGAATCACATGTGAATGCAGTCAAGAGGATATTCAGATATCTGAAGGGCAAACCAGCTCTTGGGTTATGGTATCCAAAGGAAGGAGAATTTAATCTCTATGCCTTCATAGACAGTGATTATGGAGGATGCAACTTCAATAGAAAGTCCACCTCTGGCGGTTGTCAAATTCTTGGTCCCAGACTGGTATCTTGGCAATGCAAGAAGCAAACAAATGTATCTGTGTCCACAGCTGAAGCTAAATATATTGCAGCATCAGCTTGTTGCTCTCAGGTACTCTGGATTCAAAACTAGATGCTTGATTATGGTTTTAACTTCATGCACATGCCAATTTACATTGACAACACAGCAGCTGTTTTCATAACTAATAATCCAGTTCAGCACTCAAAAACAAAACATATTGAAATTAGATATCACTTTTTGAGAGATTGTGCTGAAAAGGGATTAATCAAATTAATTCAAGTACCAACTGAAAATCAATTAGTTGATTTATTTACCAAGGCATTTGAACCTGGTAGGTTTGAATTCCTAGTTCAGTCAATTGGCATGATTAACCTTGAGTAAAACCATGAGCAACATCAAAAACAATTAAAAACATCAGAAAACCACAAAAAGAAATCAATTTTGATGAAGAAAAGAATCTTTGGGAAATGATATAATTACAGTCATTATATCATTCACTATGCTTAAATTCAAAAATTGCAAGACTGTCATGACTTACCAAATATGTTGGTAGGCTCAACTTGGAAGAGAAGATACATCCAGTGATCAATTAAAATCTTATTTAATAGTGAAACACTCATTACAGAGTACAGGTATGTATTAGCTTATCTGAGTGCATGTGTGTAGTAACCTAAACACACCAGGTAATGATATTTATGAATGTCTTTCACCTACATCAGTTTCATCTTTGTTTTGCTGAGCAAAGACCTGATGAAACATGCACATAGTGCAGATGTCCTGATCCAAAAGATTCCCAATGAAGAACACATCCAAATTGGATGAATCTACAAAACAATACATTCCAAGTGAATGAACAAAAGAATCCCATCATGGATCACCTTCCAAAGTGAAGTGAAAAGAATCCCAATGCGGATCATCAAGAAAAGGATCAAAGTAAAAGAATCCCAATGAGGATCAGTGAAAATGAGTCCTCATAACTTAAGTAACCTGGTAAGAAAAGTTGTGAAAAAGTTCTACCATGCATTGTATAAGGATGGTTGATCATTCCATGCTTGTGTGTGTGAGGTACACATTGAATAATTAAATCCACCAAAAACATGATAAAAATCATTTGCATCAAAATATCAGCATGGTATGAGTTTAAAAGGACAAACATACCTTCAATCATCAAGTTCATAAACATGTCCATTCAATCATAAAGGATACATGTGTAATGTAAGACTGATATGATCCCAACAAAAGATATAATTCTCTTCATTATTAATAATCATAATAAATTTCAAAAAGTTCTTAAATCTTTAAAGTTTCTATCCAAATGTAGATATAAACTTTAGGGGGAGTAATTTAAAATTTTTTGAGTAAGTTTATATTTTTGTTTACTAGCTTAACTTAGTTTCAAAACAAAACAAAAAGAATTTTGGTGTTGTTGCAAAAAGTTATACCATTGTTTCTCAGCTTATGCAGATTCTTGGAAGCATGAAAAGTCCAAGATCTTTCAAAGTTGGGAAACTTGTATCACTTGTGACATACAAGTCAATCAAATCAAGAATTGACAATCTCAACAGTCAACTTCATAAGAAAAATCAATCAAGGATAGTACTTCATAATATGAAAAACCAATTCAAACATATTAACTTTGATTAAGTTCAAAGCTAATATAGGTAAGTGAATTGGTTAATGCGGGTGAAGGTAACCCATGCATATAACCAATGCAAGTATCTCTTTAGTTCAAAGTGAAGAAGTAAATGTGGATTTTATTCTACCGCATTTGCTACAGTGAGCAAATGCTGACTAAATTTGATCAGCCACATTTGTTACAGTAGAAAAATGCTGTGAACTTCGTTCGTTCGCATTTTCTACTGCGAGTAAAGCTGAACAAGTTTTGTGAACTGTATTTGCTACAGTAGACAAATGCTGATAAACATCTCTCTTTCGGATTTGCTACAGTTCAATGTTGACCAAGTGTTGTCAACCGCATTTGGTGCAGTTACACAAATGTTGATTGACTTTGCTCTTTCACATTTGCCACAGTGCACAAATGTGGATAGGATGAAACTAAAGTAACAATACTACCGCAGTTGCTACAGTGTGTTAATGCAGATGAATAAAATCACAAGTTATACCTCCGCATTTGCTATAGTGCTAAAATGCTGATGAACTTTGTACTTCCACATTTGTCATAGTAAAAAAATGCGGATGGCAGAAAACGGAAGTAACAAAACTTCCGCATTTACTACAGTGTGTAAATGCGGATGACATAAAATCACAAGTTCAACAATTCCGCATTTACAACAGTGAACAAATGCGGGTAGTCAAAGTACAAAGTTTTGTCTTCCACATTTGCTATAGTTAACAAATGCGGATGACCAAAAGACTTAAAATTTACACTTCCGCTTTCGCTACAGTGGTGACCGCATTTGCTCTAAAACTTGTAAAATCTTGCAAAAGCCATTATTTGACTATTTAAAGGAATTTAAACGGGTCATTTAATACTTTTCAAATTTGAGAGACTTTATAGTGAGACGAGCGCAAATACACTAGACACCCACTTTGATCATATTCATCATAAACAATCAAAGATTTTTCTGTGATTCTACTCAACCTGTTCTTGTTATCGATTCTAAAACTATAGTTGCATCGAAAACAAGGTGAAATTTCCAAAAAAAATCATTAAGACCTAACTTTCGTACAGTTAAACCTAAATCAAACAAAGAACCAAATGATAATGAAGGACATAAAAAATTGATTTATTGATGTAATATAATACATCTTTTCGACTTCAATGAACATGCAAACTAATAGAAATTCTACTTATCATGAAAACATGTATAGTCATGTTTGTTGTAAGAGCAGAGCATGATGAAAGATGAAAATGTGTAACAAATCAATGAAATAACATCTAATAAATGGTTCAAACATAGAAACTGTGATTGTTGAACAACAAATTCACCATTTTATGTGATAACAATGATACATTAATGTCAAACGTTCATCTTTGACCATTTAAAGTCAAACTGATAAACGATACACATGATTTATCATCAAAACTGACACACATGTCTCTTAGGCAGATTATATGGCAAATCTTTCATGGAGCAAGCTCCACAATGTCAGCGGTTATTTAAACCCTGATGTGCCAGAAGCTGAGGGACTCAGAGATATGATCAAATTCATCTCTACAACAAGGGTAACTTATGTTATCACTGTTAGACCCACCATCTATGAGAACCTCATTAGGTCTTTCTTGAATTCAGCTGAGGTAATTGAAGCAGATGGTGTTCGATCTTTAGCTGGAAGAATTAAAAATGATCATACTTTGAGCATATCTGAAGATTCTATTAGAAGATGCTTGCATTTTGGTGATGATGCTAATGCACCACTAGAGCAGGATGATGATGAAATAACCACATTCTTAGCTGAGATTGGTTATGAAGGAGGATATGAAGCTAAACTAATTGTTAAAGGATTAGTTTATCTGCCTTGGAGATTTCTAATCCACATATTTCAGCACTGCTTATCCAAGAGAAAAACAGGATGGAATGATATTCCAATCACCACTTCCTCAGCAATCTGTGCTCTCTGCACAAACAGGCCATTCAATATGTCTGCCTATGTTTTTAATGGCCTGACTTCAAACATACAAGAAGGTAGAAGATACAAGTTCTTGATGTATCCAAGATTCATTCAGTGCTTGATAAATGAATCATTTCCAGATATTGCTTCTGAGGGACCGGTGCTTAATATTCCTCATTATGATGCAAGATCATACAAGTACATTAAGAAGAGGGATCCCATAAACTTTTATAATGGAGCTCACTCACCTCTTCTTCTTTGGATGATTCAACAAATAAATCAAGAAGATCAAGGACAAGAACAAGCTATTGATAAGCAAGCTGCACAACCAACACCACCACCATCTCCACAACCAATACCACAACCAACACCACCACCATCACCATAACCAATACCACAACCAACACCACCACCATCACCACAACCAATACCACAACAAACACCACAATCAACACCACAACCAACACTACAACCAATATCACCACCTCATCAATCACCAATATTACCATCTCATCACTAACCAACATCACCACACCAACCATTGCCCACCCATGATAACCCAACTGAATTTGGAGACTCAACTAGCACTTCTAAAGCATCCAAATCATCTTAAGATAAGGAGGATCAACATGCTCAAATGCCTATAAAGAGAGCAACTACTGAGACTGCTCCCTTGGAGAGCTTTGCTGAATCTAATGTAAACAGGCCTGATGAAAAAGATGAGTTGATATCTGAGCTCGTACAAAAGGTGGAAAGGATGGAAAGAATACTAAATAGGAGAGCTAGAATCACTGATGACAGGATTCTAGAGCTTGATGAAAAGGAGGATGAATTAAAAGAACTAAAAGAAAAATATGAAGCTGAAAAGAAAGACAAAGAGAAAGAGATTGACTACTTGAAAGCTGCCCTGAACCATTCTAGAGAAGAAGTGAGTGGCCATGTTGACACTCCTTCCATTCAAACTATATCTATGGAAGAGCAAGAGAACATTATTAAAGAACAAGCTAAAATCATCTCCAATCTCCAAAATGAAATTGAAAGCCAAAACAAAAGGATCTCTGAACTTGAGATGTTAATTGAGATTCAAAGAAGTGTTGTGGCTGATGAGAGTAAAAATGAAAAAGAAAAGATTATTGATTATGAGAACCAGTCTTTCTCAGAGAATGATGAACAAAGAGAAGATGCAAGCCAAACAAAGAATGTGGAACAAAGCTTAGAAATTATGATTTACTTTGGGAAATTAGATGCTACTCATACTGAGAAAGTGGAATTTGAAGAACTAATCAGTGCTCTAGATAGCTTTACCTCTGAAGAATTGAGTGTAGATGATGAATTTTGGGAGTTTGTGAATAATCAAAGGACTGACTCTGAACCTATTGTAATCATCCCTCAATCTCCAGTTCCCTTGGAGAAAGAGTTAAGTATGCAGATTGTACCTGCTATGGCACTGTCTGAGGAACAAAAAGAAATGATAAGAGAATTGTGTGAAAAAGAAAAGGAAAAGGATGAAAAAGAAAAGGAAAAGGATGAAATAGAAAAAGAAAAGGAGGAAATAGAAATTGATGATCAAGAACAAACCATGGCTGAAACATTGCCTGAAGAGATGGAAAAGGCTGAATCTTCAAGTCCATAACTTCAAACATACTCCAGAAAGAGGAAATATCTAGCTGAAAAGGCTAAGAGAAAAAGACCAATGGTTGAAGAAGAGAGTGTTAAGAAAATTAAGAAGGATGATCCTAGAAGCTTGGCAGCTATAGCTGAATTTCTAGAAGAACATGAGCAGGTTGATGCTCATTTAAAGAAACAAGTTGTTACTAGTGATCTAGAAGAAGGAGAGTTAGCTGGAGGTTATGATGCTGAAAAGGATGTTCATATGGACAGTCCTATGAAAACAGAAAAACCAGTAGAGGAAATGGTGTTAAAAGCTCAAACTAATGACCTGATGATAAAAGCAATGTTTTTGATCAATCATGGGTATGATCCAGGTGAAGTCTTTGGCATGACATATGAAGGAATGAAGGAAGAAGAAGAAAGGGTGAATAAACTGTTGGATCCAAACTTCGAAATGGAGTATGAAAAATCATTCACCAGAAAGGTTCCTGTGCCAAAGTTGTCTCCTATGAAGAAATCAACCTCAACTGAGTATGAAAGATCATTTTCCAGAAAGGTTCCTCTGCCTAAACTATCATCCATGAAGAAATCAACCCCAACTCCTGAACCACTATTTCTTGATCCTTATAGCATGTATATAAGGCAATGATGGATTATCTTTCAAGCCAAGGATTCATAAGAAGGAAGATTGGGAATATGAAAACAAACTCATTAAGGGCTATAACTCTTCAAATGATCAATGAAAAGAAAGAAAGACTAAAAGGTTAGAAGAAGAAATCCTAAACAAGAAGCCAAGATCTAGAGTAATTGCTCAAGACATGCTGCTCAACCAGAAAGATCAAGAATTGTTGGCTCCTATACTTCATAAATACCCTAAATGGTTTGCAGAACCCTCTCAATTAAAACTACAAGAAGGGTTAACAACTGCTGAGTTAATCAGAAGGGTGTATACTCCCAAAGGCATAGTTGATCAGAAAATAATTGCATGGAAGTATGACTGCATGTGGAACTTGTTCATGGTGAAAAGGATCTCCTGGATTGTCCAATTCTTTACAGAGTACTCAGCTCTTGTAAATGCGCTGGAGATCCATGACTTAAAAGAACTAGCTCAACTGGAACTAATCAATCACTCAGCTATGTTTTGAAAACATACTCAAAATGTTCAGAAGGACTGACTGACAATTCCAATTCCTTGAGGACAATATGCATGAGGAAAGATAAGTCTTTTATTAATCCCCTTGAGAAGAAGAAGAAAATGCAAGCAGAAGAAGTTGTGTTTCCTGAGTTGAAGGTGAAACCAACAGAATCTTTAAAGAGAAAAATGATGTTTGGTACTCATTCCTCCACACCCATCTCAAATGCGTACTATGATGAAAAAACTTATGAGATGGTGATTGAAAGAAAGTGGGGAGGAAAGGAGGGTGTTGAAATACGACTATTTAGTGGATATGAAGTAAGATTGCTTGATAAATCCTACATTCACTATATATATACCCGACACTTCAGGGAAATAAACAATAAACTGGGTGAACAAGATATGCACTTCTTCCTAAAATGCATCAAGTTGCTAAAATTGGCTTATGATCGTATAAGTGCCAAAAGAGACAAAAGAAAGAAAAAGAAGACACCATTGACACTTGGGAACATTGTCAAACTTGAGGTAGATGTGGGTGGAAGCTTACTGATTCACAGAGATGGTATCTTTACTATTTCTATTTGGGAACCTATTTCACTGAAGAAGTTACCAATAAAAGCCTTCTACAATATGAGCAAAATGAAGATACATGTGCTGAGTAGGGACAGAATGTCATAAGAAATAGATTTTGTAAACATGATTAAAGCCATTCTGGATCCAACTAAAGCTGCATTTTTACTACCTCCACAAGACCCAGCAGAATCCTCACAACATTAATCACCTCCCAAACATTGAAGAAAATAGGTTGTATAATCCTTAGGGGGAGTATTGTTGCACCCTAAAAGGATCATACATGCCTATTCAATAGGTGATTTGATGATTGCTTTTTTGGAATCCCATAAGTCCAAGAAGAAATGGAGTTGAAGATCCCGCTCAAGAAAAACCAAGTATTGTCTTCCGCATTTGTCAATGCGGAAGACATAAAACAAATACGGACAAGTATTTGTTCTTCCGCATTGACAAATGCGGAAGACCAAGTATTAATGCGGACAAGACTTTGCTCATCTGCATTTGACAAATGTGGATGACCGAACAAATGCGCAGAAGTATTTGTTCATCAGCATTAACCAATGTGGATGACCAACATACTAATGCGGATGATAAAGTGAAGAAATAATGATCAAGTCAACTCATCAGCATTTGCCAATGCGGATGAACAAGCAAAGATATGGATCAAGACTTAGACTAGTTCTGATGTAATAGGTCAGGGGTAGTTTAGTCATTTTGTAAAAAGCATCTTGTCTGCCTATAAATAGAATAGATATCCTCGTACATGAGGTGACGGCTGATAGATAGAGAATTTTTGTTGTCATTTATTCTCTATAATTAATCAACTTTCATATATATAATACAAAAGCATTTATGAGTATAATTCTTGCATTGAATGTTCTTTGATTGTTTGTTTCCGCCATTCAATCATTGACTTGACTACCATATTAGATCCAAAGTAAGAATCTCAATCTTACTTACCCAGTCATGAGGGCTCTTCTGTTAGCATCATACCTCCACATGATAATATAAATTGACGCTCCTTGGGGTGGAGTTGACATAACCCTTGGAATACCTTCCTCAAAGAGACTCTAAATGAGTGAGTCTAAAGAGTCCACATCAATGTGACCTTGAAGAAGTTATTAACTATAGATAACTGCAACTGAGGATGGTGAGTCCTCAATGTCCATACTCTATGAAGAACTCCCAGGTTCTATGATTGTTATGACTTTCTCCCCTTTTTTGGTAGCATCACCCATTTGCATAGGTGAGCTAGGAGTTAGGTCAATCATATCCATAGGTTCTTGTGTTCTTGGATGAGCTCTCTTTAAAGGTCTCCCAGCTAGTTTCTCCTTGAGATAAGAAATCTCAAGTTGCTGATCATTGACCCTGTTTTGTAAGGTAGTCACCTGAGATTCCAAATGACTAATCTTAGAGAGTACATAAGTGCATGTTTGTGATATTTTTTGCACTTTTTGTCTCATGCTCCCCTCATCTTCATTCGAAGAATCATAGGGGGATGAGAGAATTAAACCAAAGTCTTCTCTTTCACCAAAGCATGGTGTTCTTGGCTACTGGATTTCCCCTGCTCACTGACAACTTTTGTTGAAGTGCTAATGGGTTGGGTTTCCATGCTTGAGGTCTTAAAGATGTAATCACTTTCAAAAGTGAGAGCCTCTTCCATATGGACCTCCTGAACAGGTTCAAGTAGATCCACCTTAGTGATAGGTGAATGATGTGGGCTAGATATGAGAGAATTAGGAGCACTCATTTCTCTTTGAATAGGGGTGGAGTAGAGAGACTCATGGTACTCATTGATCCCATATCTTCAACATTATAGAATTAAAGGTTAGGGATAGGTTGATTTAGATCTAGAGTCTGGGGATGGTAACTTTCCCTTGAATGTTGTTCACTTGAGTGTTGAGACTTAGAGTGAAGGCTTAAGGCTGATAGGCTAATGAGCTCATCAGGATGAACATGAAGAACCTCAGCACTGATTCTTGATGATTTGGGACTGGTTTACTCATCAGGAAAGTGGGAGCTCGATAGTCCACTTCTACCTGTGTGGGTAGTGATATGGGGGCCTGCACAAAATGAAGAGCTTGTGTAGGGGTTCGTTTGGAGTTTCTTTGGTAGGTGAGGGTGATTTATAGTTGTTTAGGTGGTTGAGAGATAGAAGGTATGGGTTAAACACTAGTTTGTGTTGCTAGGTTGTCACCTTGAGCAATGTGCTCTAATATTTTTGGGACAAGGGTGGTTTCTACCTCAGAGAAGCCAATAGTTGGCTTCTTCAATATCTTAATGATGACGGGCTTAATCATCCCAGTTTAAGAATATTGTCTGTTTCCCTCAACTTGGATCGGGATCACCTACTGATAAGATGTTTGTAGATCCTAAAACATTGTCACATGATTTGTTAAAACAATTTGTAACTAAATGAAGATCAAATAGACAATTAGGACCAGAACCTTTCACACCGAGAGTGTGCTCATTGAAAGTCGCATTGGCTGACTATGCAACCACTCTAGTTCTGAGATTGTATATTCTATAATCCTTGTCTTGAGAAGAGTATCCAATAAAATTTCCATCATCTGATTTGTAATAAAACATGGAAATTTGATCTTTGTATTCAAGATGGTGCAAGGACATCCAAATGACCTAAGAAAACCAATAAAAGTTTTCTTCTTATGCCAAAAGTTGATAAGGAATCTTACCATGTGTCTTAACTACTAAAACATTGTTTAGCACATAGCAAGAAGTGTTAACTGCCTCTGCCGAGAAGGTGATGGACAGTTTAGAGTCAAACAACACAGTTCTTGTAACTTTAATGAGTGTCATGTTTCTCCTCTCAACAACACCATTTTGCTGAGGAGTCCTCAGAGCATTATATTATCTTGTAATACCTTTTTCATCACAAAATGTATCAAGGATTTGGTTCTTCAATTCAGTTCCCTGATCACATCTTATGGTTTAAACCTTGTGATCACATTGATTCTCAATCTTTAAGATGAAATTCTACAAAATCTATGGGGTCTCATCCTTATTTTCAAAAAGAAAACCCAAGTTAATCTTGTAAAGTCATTTGTGATCACCAAATAGTAAGAGGTTCTTCCTAGACTCATTACACTGATAGGGCTAAAGAGATCCATATGTAATAAGTGTAGGGGAGTAGTGATGGAATTTCTTTCATTTGGCTTGTGAGATACCTTGTGTTGCTTCCCTTTGAGGCATGGAACACAATGGTCATCACTTGTAAAGTCTTTCTTTAGCATTCCAGTTACCAAATCATTCTTAATTAATTTATTTATCTTTTTAAAGTTAAATGGCACATTCTGTTTTTCCGGTGGAAAGACTCATCATTATTGGCTTTAGACAAAAAGCATGAAACTTATCCTTATGGAGATATTTCTTGCAAGTCCATCTTGTACATGTTCCCTTTTCCTGGGGGATCTAAGCAGGATATGCTCATGAGGAATGACCACCCCTGGCCTGAGAACAATACACTCATGCTTAGTAAAGAGCATGTTATGACTCCGATCACAAAATTGAGATACACTCAAAAGATTGCATCCAAGCTCCCTTATAAATTTTACATTCTCAATGTTGAGCTTACCATTTATGACTATGTCCCTTCCTGGCACTCCATCAGTTTTCTTAAAATTCTAGAGTAGTGACCCATTGTCTGTCATGTGCCTTGAACAGCCACTATCAATGATCTAGACATTTCTATTTGTCTTGAGTTGTTCCTGCACCAAAAGAGATGGTTAGTTACATTTTGAAACCTAAGCTTTATTTGTCTTGGTCTTATCAAAAGAAGTGGAATACAATGCAACAACAATAGATCCCATTGTCATGTTTTGAGAATCTTTTGCTGATGTTGATGAAGAACTTTTAGTCACTTGGTCTTTCTTTGCTTTCCACACCACCTTTGAAAGCTTAGACTTGACCTTCAACACTTCGGAAGTTTTGATGACCAGACCTTCGGAAGATCTTACTAATACTGCAGTAGGCTTCAGTACATCGGAAGTATTCCTTTCTTATGAGACCAATTTTTCTTCCGAATGAAATTTTGCACTTGTCTTCTTCTTCGACTTGATGCTTCTGAAAGGAAAAGATTTTCCTTTAGAAGCTTGCTTCTTTTACAAAATCTTAGAAGTCTCTTTCTTGGTCATGTGGACAATACTTTTTTGATTGTAAAGACAATCCTTCGCAAAGTGAGAGGAACTCCCACATACAAGGCAGTCCATTTTCTTCTTCCTAGAAATCTTCTTCTGTGAGAAAGGATGAAATTGATCACTTTCCTTCTCCATCTTCATTTTTGCAAATGATATGGTAATTCCATTAGGGTGAGAAATACCTTTGGAGCTAGATAGTTCAGGATGTGTAGCAGTGGTACACAACTGATCAGCCTTCTTCATGTTGCTGGGATGATTTGGACATGAACTAGAACTCCTGGTACTAGAGTTCAAGTTTGTATCTTTAGTCTTAACCATCTTAAATCATGCACAGATAAAAACTTTTTTTTGCTTAAAGTTAAAAGTGGTATTGATCTCTTGAGCCTTCTTGTACGTCCTTTTGGCCTTCCTGATCAAGTTCTTCCTTTTTGAATTGGTCATCCCAACTTTCTCACTCCCCTTAGAAGGATAGTCTTAGAATGCTCTTCTTCACTTTTCTGTAAGGCATCCTTCACTATCTTTTCTTTTTCATCTTTAGTCATTGGGTCTATGAGGGGAAGCTCATCTTTACAAGTTCCACACCTAGGAGATCTTATTGACAAAAGTGTGTGTGGAGGAGCTATCTCACTAGATCCCAACCCCTGTTTATTTTGATAATATACTTTTTCAGGACTGTTAGAAGGGGAGAAGCACTTTACAACACAAATGAGGAGAGTTCTTTAGAACACTTAACAAATCAAATAAGGAACTGGTTAACTATTGTAAGAGATGCTAAGAATACAAGTAAAAGAGAGACAAAACAAGATAGCAACACAAGTATTTTTGGTTTTCAAGAATGCAGTATATTGCTTCTCAAGTTTTATTACAAAGTGGTAAAAGCATAATGGAAAGTTACAAGTACTTGAGATATATATACTACATCCTACAGTCGGCCATACTTTGAAGGCCAACTTGATACATAAGACTTGACCATAATATTAAATGTAGAGTCAAAGGCAGATTGCCTTTTGACTTATGACTATGACATGCCATAGCTCACATCTTAATATATTACAAAAAGGATAAAGTACATAAATTGGAAAGCTCAGACTCAAGACCTTAATGTATAGTTTTCCCCTAAATGCATGGACCTTTTCACTAACTTGTGAAAGTTGGTGAGTCAATCAGAGTTGCAGCGGAAAGGTGGTCCAACTTTATGGAAAAGTACATCAGATAATAGCATGTACATAAAAGTCTTTGAAAGTAATCTGTCTTCATAAATTGGCTTTGGAAGACTTTCTCTCTGAAGCTTCGGAAGACTTCATATTTGGCTTAGGAAGATATTGGTCTTGGCTTCGAAAGATATTAGTCTTGGCTTCGGATGATTTTACACTTAGAGTATTTCTAGTGTAAGGTGTAAAACTTCCGAAGCATTTCTACTTCAGTAACTTAGTGCATCATGCAGAGATACTTTGGATGCATTGAATGTTTTGACTGCATAAGACTTGTTGGAATCCTTATAACTTTTGCATGCAAGGATGAGGATATTATGTTCTTTAAGGTCTCTTCTTCAAGAACACATTTTTCTGCCTAGGCTTTGCTAATCAGAAACTCAGCTTGGCATTCAAATTAAGAGTTAAAATGGTTTTCTCTTAGTCCTCTATCTTTAGTTTATAGTCATTTTCAGCTCTTTTGAAATCAGATTTTAAGATCTTTAAAAACACATGATCATATCTCATCTCTAAGTTGTAAGACCTGTAATCATTGACTTTAGCAATACATTCAGGTGTATAAAGATGTTCCAATACCTTAGCTTCATCATGACCTATCATAAGTGCTTGGTTTGGAGATGCATCTTTCACCTGAAAGCTCTAGTCAAAGCCTCCTTCTTTAACAGAACTACAGGTTGCTACTTTGGCTTCTCATTCTAGGTAGCTCTCTTTGTGTAGTTTGGTTTTTATTTTGTTTGGCCACCATTTTTCCTTAGTGCCTTGCATTCCCTTGGAAAGTGTCCTATTTTGTTACAATTGTAACACTTTGCTTGTATCCTGTCCAAACTTTCCACTGGCTGCATTGCTTGGAAACTTCCTCCATGTCCTCATGTAGAACTTCTTGGCTCTGTGAGTGAGAAAAGCCATTTCCTGAACTATCTCCATGTATTCCAGATCATATGGATGGATACAGTCCAGATCTTCAACGGTGCAGAGAAAGTTGCATGTGCTTTCATTAGAAGGCACAAAATCTTGTGAAGAACTTGTCTCTTGAAATGAGCTTCCTAGAGTGTAGTTTTCTTTTGGAGTCTTCGGGAAGGTGATGAAAGGACCCTGTTGTGAGTTGTCAGGATAGCAGATAAGATGATGTTGCGGTTCCTTACTATCCCTTTCAACAACATGGAGGGCTGAACTCAGTTGATTACAGGAGTTACCAGATGAACTTTGCATATTCATCTCCATCTTGTATCCACTAAGAATACCATACAACTCTGTCAAAATGAGAGTCTTAAGGTTCTCAGTTCGCTTTCGAATAACACAATAATGTGTCCATTGTCTGGGAAGTGGGGACATGAACTTCCTTACAATGTCCTTGTTCTCAAGAGTCACTGCAACATCCACTAGAAGGTCAAGAATCTCAACATACCTAAAGTATTGTTGATTCATTGTGTCACCTTTTTTGAAGGTGAAGTTTTCAAACTGCTGTTTTAGAAGATCCTTTTTCTTCCCCTTGGCTTTAGTTGACCCCTCATATATTCGCTTTAGTGCATCCTATAATTTTTTTAGCTATCTTGCACTTCTTAAAGCCTCTATATATGTAGATAGGAAGAGCAGTTTGTAGGGCTATCATGGTTTTTTGATCAATCTCTATTCTCTTCCTATCTTCTTTAGAATAGTCAGCCACAACCTTTGGAATCATACCATCCCAGCAACAGCTGAAGAGTTGCTTGGTATGTGAGGCACTGAGACAACAAATTCCAAAATCCTAGAGTTTTGTGACTTGATGAACCCTTTCATTCATTGGCACCAAGTGTCAAAGTCTTCAGGAGTGATCAGTGGGGACTTTGTCATGGTTCCAGTTTCCATATTAGCTTTAATGAGAGATTCCATTTGAGATGTTAAGTACTTTGTTTGTGTGAGGGATCTTAAGATGGTGAGATCTTGCATTCAAGAGCCTGGAATGCTCTGATACCAATTGCAAGACTGTTTGAAGGATAGTCACTTACAACACAACACACAATGAGGAGAGGTGTTCAAGAACACTTAACGGATCAAATAGGGAACTTGTAACACAAAGGTTAGATACTTAGAACACAAGTAAATATGAGACTAAACAAGAGACAGAACAACACAAGTATTGGTGTTCCAGAATGTTGTATCTTGCTCTCAAGTTCTTTTACAAGTGTTACAAAGCATAAAGGAAGTTACAAGGACCTGAGATACTTTATATTACATCCTACAATCAGTTATACTTAGAAGGCCAGCTGGAAACCTTTGAACTAGACAACAAAATCAAATGTAGAGTCAAAAGGCAGATTGCCTTTTGATTAGTGACTATGACATACTATAGCTCACATCCTAATATATTACAAAAAGGATAAAGTACATAAAATAGAAAGCCCAGACTCACTACCTCAATGTACAATTACCATAACCATGGACGTTTTCACCAACATATGTAAGTTGTGTCTGAACAGAGTTGCAGCAGAAAGTGGTTCAACTTTTTGGTAAAGTACGTCAGATAAAGCATGTGTTCAAAAGTATTTGGAAGAAATTTGTCTTCACTTCTTGGCTTCGAAAGACTTTGTCTTTGAAGATTCGGAAGACTTTACTTTTGGCTTCCGAAAATATTGGTATTGGCTTCGGAAGATTTTACACTTAGAATATTTCAAGTGCATGGTGTAAAATTCCGAAGCATTTCTACTCTGTACTTTAATGCATGCATGCTAGAAAGAATTTGGATGTTTTAGGTGTATTAGCATTTACATAAAACCTTACAACACTTTTCTTCCCTGACTTTACTGATCACAAGCTCAGCCTGGTATTTTGTTAACTTAGTGATGAGATCTTTGATTTGAGTCCTATAATTGGTGTGATTATGTTTAAGAGTTGAAATGGTTTTATCTAAATTTTCTATTATAAGTTTATAATCATTTTCAGCTCTTTTGAAATCAAATTTTAAGGTATTCAAGAATTCAAGATCAGAACTCATCTCTAAGTTATAGGACCTATATCTATTAACTTTAGCAATACATTCAGGTATACAGAGATGTTCTAATACCTTGGCTTCATCATGGTTAGCCATATGTGCTTGACTTGGAGATACATCTTCCACCTAAAAGCTCCGGTCAAAGCCTCCTTTTTTAACTGCAACTATAGCTTGTTGCGTTGGCTTCTCATTCTGGTTGGCTCTATTAGTGTAGTTTGGTCTGGTTTGTGCTTGGCCACCATTTGTCATTGATGCCTTGCACTCTCTAGCAAAGTGTCCCATTTGGTTACAATTGTAACACTTCACCTTGACCTTGTCCAATCCAAACTTTCTACTAGTTGCATTGCTTGGAAACATTCTACCTATACTCTTGTAGAAGTTCTTGGTTGTGTGACTGAGAAGAGTCATTTGTTCAATACTATAAAAAAAAGTCTAGCGTAATTTTTTAAATGCAACTTGTTTTTATTAAGTTGCATTCGACTTTAATGCAACATCCCTCAACATAAAAGTTGCATCTAAAGATCTAATGCAACCTTTTATGTAAAAAGTTGCATAATTTTAATGTAATTGCAACCTTCTCATAAAAAAGTTGTCAATTTCAATAAAAATTGCAACCATTGTCTTGAAAAGTTACAATATTTATTGAAATGTGCAACTTTTGTTAGATAGGTTGCATACTTTAATAATATTTTGTAACGTTTTATTAAAAAATATGTTGCAACTTTCTATAAATTAGCAACTTTTAAATAAAAATGTTGCATTGTTAATAAAGTTTTGGCATATAAATAATATTATGTTTTTGAAATATTTGATTATAATTATTATTTTGTTATAATAAAAGAACATGATTTTGAAATTGAAAAATAAGGGTGAATATTTGTTAAATTGAAAATAAATAAATAA